>VMKM01001978.1:0-97643 GCA_008360985.2 Macquaria ambigua | reverse complement strand
ATATATATGTTTGTCACATTTTTACTATTTAAAATATTATACAAGCAGACAAGCAAAACAAGAAAAAGGCTCTTTAAGACAAAGAATCTAAGAGGCTTTAATGTCCCACAGAAGTCTGATTTGACTTTTCTAAACAAATAAATGTTTTTCCACTGGTGATTAAAATCAGTTAAATATGTTTAATTTTAAATGTTGGTATGTTTGTGTGAGAGTTTTGCTGATGTTGCTGATCTGAGATTTAAAAGTTCAACGTCCCCTGATTATTATCTACTGCTGCCACCTTGTGTTCAACTGGATAATATCAATAAATAACTGATAATGAAACTGATTGTATTTCAATGTAAAGTAAGAACAACAATATGTAATCCACAGTAAAACATTTGACCACATGTAATTATGTTAATCTGTTACAATAGATATACAGGAACCATCAATACTCAAGGTCACGTTCAAGGACCACTTAATTACTTTTACTTTTAAAGACTTACTGATCGACACCACAGTAAACAAGACTTACATACAAAGATACTGATATAATTATTTTAAAGTTGAGACAATCAGTCGATTAGTTGATCAGGAGAAAATTCATCTGCAACAGTTCTGATAATCAATCATTTAAAGTCATTTTTAAAGAAAAGAAAAGAAGCTAAAAACACTCTGATTCCAGCTTTTCAAATGGAAATATCTGCTGGTTTCTGACACTTTGTGGTTTTGGATTGTTGCTCAGAAAAAACAAAACAAAACAACAACAGACATCTGAATATGAGAACTTGGACTTTAATATAATTTATATTACCATAACCTTATATGATTACATGTGACAAATAATAATCAATCAATCTGAACAGTTACGTTTTTGAAAAAGATGTAGGAGGAGCTGCTGAGTTTGTCACCTGTCCTCTCTCATCCTGTTGTCCCCATATACTTCATGTTATTGAGTTGGAGACATTTTGTTAACTTTGATTATTTTATAGATAATTAAAACATGGTTGAATTAGTTAATCTACTGTCATAAAGGAGATGTTATGGTTTGAGGTGCTTGTGTTATTGTTACTTCTAAAGATATAATTACCACTAAATATGTTAACACAGTTTTTAAATTGATAAATCATGTGAACACTTCATTACAGCATGCACACAACAGCAGCACTAAGAAGTGTTCATGTGCCCAGGATGTGATGGATCCAGTTTTTGGTATTGATCCTACTGACACTAGTATCAATACTGAAGACTCCATATTGGTAGTATCAATACTTTGGGGATTGATCCGCCCATCAGGACGCATTATACAGAAAGACTGTCGTCCCTGACACATACAGTAATAATAATAATAATAATAAAGCAGTTATTGTCCCAAAACCTGTTGGTTTCCTGTTATTACTGTCATTAAAAATCAAACTGAACTCTTTCCAGATGTTGGTCACAGCCCATGTACACTGAGGGATTTCATCTACCTGGTGGGATCAATATAAATATTTATTACCTTTGGTGATACCTTGTGTGATTGTCTCATATGCAGAATATTACCTGCATTGTTTAATTCTTGAAATAAAGAGAAGCAGCTCAAACAACACAGTAACACAGAGACACTGCAGGTGTATATATATATCTATATATATATATATAGATATATATATATCTTTTGGAGTGGGTGGAGTACAAGCAACACTGTCTTTGTTATTTATGCTGTAATTAATTAACCAACATTTTTCAATGAAAATGTCCAAACCTGAGTGAAAGTTGTTGGGTATAAATAACTTCTTCATCATCCCTCTTACAAATCGTACAGATGTGATCAATATTAGTGTTAGAACCAAACTGCTCATGTTATTAATACACTGATTAAATCTGTGTTTATTGTTTGACTTTTACATCTTCATTCACTTCTCGTGGTGACGTTTAACGGCTGCTTGTGTCGCGCATGCTCAGTCGCGTTTAAAAACTCAGCCAATCCTGTTCGAGCGACAGCACAGTCTCATTTGCATCAAGTGAATACAAGTAGACCGTTCAGGTCTCTGGCGCATCATGTGATTCTAGAGAAACCACTATAGTGAGTCATGCCTGATCCAGTGAAAGCACCGAAGAAGGGCTCCAAGAAAGCCGTGTCCAAGAGCGTCACTAAGACCGGCAAGAAGAAGAGAAAGACCAGGAGGGAGAGCTACGCTATCTACGTGTACAAGGTCCTGAAGCAGGTCCACCCCGACACCGGCATCTCCTCCAAGGCCATGGGCATCATGAACTCCTTTGTGAGCGACATCTTTGAGCGCATCGCCGGTGAGTCCTCCCGTCTGGCTCACTACAACAAGCGCTCCACCATCACCTCCAGGGAGATCCAGACCGCCGTCCGCCTGCTGCTGCCCGGGGAGCTGGCCAAGCACGCCGTGTCCGAGGGGACCAAGGCCGTGACCAAGTACACCAGCTCCAAGTAAACCCGCTGTTCATCCAGCAACACAAAGGCTCTTTTAAGAGCCACCCACCACTTCCACTAAGAGCTGCTGTCCTGCAAACATGTCGCTACAATAAATTATATACCATAAGTTGGCAAACTTTTAGATGTTTGCAACAAAGTACTGACGACTGAACAATCAGATTGTTTTTGATCACATAAATGAATTATTTACATGCATTACATAAGAAAAACTTGTATTACTTCTAAGTCCTGCATTCAAAGTACGCATCATCAAAGCAGCAATGTACTCATTATGCAGGATGGGCCATTCAGTTGCTACCCACAGGTGGTGACTGAACAACACCCAGGTAAGATGGCGGACGGTTATACCATGAGTTATGACGCAATGTCACATCTGTTTTATATCTATGGGTTAAAGCCTCTCGTCTTCAAAATAAAAGCCTAAATTACATAGCCACATAATTTGTCATTTTTATTTATTCAGTTATATATTTGAGTTTACGTTTGGTATGGTATTGTATTTTAATCAAAATGTTTAAAAGAAACATTAATTTAAAAAAGTATTAGGTTTGTTATACATTCATTATACGTATATTAGCTTTGGGAGTGTGTTTGTGTCGAACTGTCATCAACATGGAGTCTTCCTCTTCTAAACACACTGCAGGTTAAAGTTGAAGCGAAGAACTTTTCTTTTACAGTGAAATACGCTCTGAGCTATCACGTTTTATTCTGAAAACCCCATACAGCGCAAAGCGGAAGTCTTGTAGTTAATACAGGAACTTAACAGAGCCTCTTTTCTGATTGGGCGATCACACTAACATATTCCAACCAATGAGCGAGCAGCTGCGTCGCCATATAAACGCGGTGTTCTCTCTCCGAGCTTCACTTTTTTTCATCTCTCTCGAAGATTAAACTGATAAAATGTCTGGACGCGGAAAAGGAGCCGGTAAGGCCAGAGCGAAGGCCAAGACCCGCTCCTCTCGGGCCGGGCTTCAGTTCCCGGTGGGTCGTGTTCACAGGCTGCTGAGGAAGGGTAACTACGCTCAGCGTGTCGGTGCCGGCGCCCCCGTCTACTTGGCGGCGGTGCTGGAGTACCTGACCGCTGAGATCCTGGAGCTGGCCGGTAACGCAGCCCGCGACAACAAGAAGACCAGGATCATCCCCCGCCACCTGCAGCTGGCCGTCCGCAACGACGAGGAGCTCAACAAGCTGCTGGGCGGAGTGACCATCGCTCAGGGCGGCGTGCTGCCCAACATCCAGGCCGTCCTGCTGCCCAAGAAGACCGAGAAGGCCGCCAAGAAGTAAAGACCCGGAACCGACTCTATAACGAAGACAAAGGCTCTTTTAAGAGCCACACACACCTCCAACTAAAGAGCTGCTCCTTTATTTACTGACTGTAATATTTATAATGTGGATTATATTATTTTACAGTAGACACACAAACTCTAGTGACCCTAAACGATGATGATGATTATCACCGCCAAAGCGCCACTGAACTGTTCATCGATATACTAACAGAACAGCACAGAACCAGCGCCACCTGCTGTCCAGACAAGAGCTTCACCACTGAGCTGATGTATAGCAATTATCAAGACATGTTACACAGGTCCAATAAAAAGGGCCTTCTATCGCATGTTCAAACACTTTACATCACATCTACACATCTCCATATATTACGCTACTAAAAATACAGAAAGGAGCTTCTCCAAAAATGAAATTCAGTCTGTATGCTGCGGCAAAAACGCAGATTTTCCCGTTCATTTGAACCGGGGTTCTGCGTTCAGGCTGTAGCGGTGCGGTCCGCAGGGGGTGCCGTTAAAAACACAGCGGCCTGCTGTGAAAAAGTTGAAACAAATTCAACTTTTGGAGAAACGCAACCCGATGTCACGCTGCGGCAGCCAATCACGCTGGCGATCAGACCGGCAGACGCCCAGGTGAAGAAGAACTTTGTTTACCTGTAGCATTAGCTGTTTACCTTAATATTCTCAGTCACTACTCACTACATAGTCCACTATATAGTGAGTTTGCCATTTTATAGTGCAGTCCGAATGTACAGTGAGAATTATGCCCTATATAGTGGACTCAAAGTATCCCACAATGTATAGTGAAAAGTAGTGTACAACCGATGGTCACTAACCAAGCACTATTTACCATCAGGCATTGCGCTGAAAGAAAAATATCAGACAGACAAGAGGAGAGAAAGCAGCACGAAAACGTTTTTTCATTTTGCTCACTACATAGTCCTCTACATTTCCTAAATAGTCCTATTTCACTATATAGTCCTCTACTACACTCTACCTCTACATAGCAGGGAGGAGTGACTGAGTGAATGGTTTCAGACACAGCCCTGGTTTCAATGAAACACAATTGCCAGTGATATTAGATATCTCACGTCACTCCCTATAAATCAGTCATTGGTTTGATGTGGTCACATGTTCATAAGCATGTGGTCACATGATTATATGCGCCTTCCTCGTTAGTATAGTGGACAGTATCTCCGCCTGTCACGCGGAAGACCGGGGTTCGATTCCCCGACGGGGAGTGTTTATTATTTTCTATGGTAGTACTTTTTACTACAGATGTCATATAATTTTGGCCACTTTTAGGTTCCCAGTGGCGCTGTTTCCACTTTTAAGAGAAGAGTCAAATAATCAAAATTATCGAAATGTAAAAAGGTTAGTAAAGGTTAATAAAAAGGTTAATAAAACAAGAGATGAGAATAAAAAGAGAGAGAGAGAGCTGTAAGCAGTTTACTTCTTTTTCCAGGTTAGTGGGGGTGCATAGCCTCTCGAAACCAACATGAACAAACTAAGTAATGTTCCCTCAGAGTATAATGATATTTAGTGGTCACAGCTTGCTAAATGATATTAAAAAACGAGCAGTAAATCTCCTGTTTCATGTACCAAAAGGTGCCGTCTACGTACTGGGTTTAGCTAGCAGTTAAGCTCGCTGACATTATTGTGAATATTTTTGTACAATGTTTAGTACATGTGAATCGACCTAGTCTTGTTTTCTTTGTATATACAGTTAGTGATACTGTTCAAGCAGGTTCAGTTTAGGCTTGTGAAGCTAAGATTTGAATGTTATCGAATCTAACTTTGGCCAGGAACCAAAAGCTGTTAACTTGATATTACTGGCTTGGTTATGTTTGTTTGACTTTAAGTTTCATACTGTGTTAAATGTGTTTCGAATATGGACTCACCTGTGTGCTGGAAATTGTCCTCGTGGAGAAATGAACAAATAAAACGACGATACAACAAACAGTTGTCTTTTGTATATTTAATAAAGTAGAATAATAAAGAGCAAACAGAGTCAATCAATTCAGCTGAAGGACGGAGATCAGACAGCGTTAACACACCACATGAGTCTGACCAAGAAGGCCAGAAACAGTGACTGTAGTTACAGCATGGCATACAGAGGGTGAGGGAGGAACATCTATCAACTTTGAGCTAAATCATCTGTCTTGAGCTAACGAGCAACAAAGGGAGGACTGTTCTCTCATCGCCTCCTGTAACAAGCTCAAGTTCTTTCTCACAAATCAACCTTCTAACACGTCAAACGTACCAACACGTACCAAGGACACCAGATGTTCCTCAGATGAAACTTTCCGATGGGAAAGCATCAGAACAGTCTTTAAAAACGGGTTAATACAAAGCTGTATGTAATGATACATTTTGCTCTTACAACCTGCTCGTGTCTTCTCGAGTATCACTCTGCCGGGTGCTTATGCATATTCATATGCTAAAAAATGGCTTCGGAGGTTAAACCTGATCCTGATCCTGGTCCTGATCCGCTGATACTGAAACACAAAGCTGAGCTGATGTCCTGTAGTGGTATTTGATTGAGTTATTGTTTAAGAAAAGCGCCAATAAGAAGTGAAATCCTTCAGATTATCTAAACAAGATTAAACACTAATACACCGCGCATGATGTCAGCAGAAATGCTACCTTTCTAGAAGGTGTATTTATATTATATTGATCATGTGTAACTCTGCACTCGAGTCAACTCTGAACAGCTTCTGATTCTCCATCATGTCATCAAAGTGTCATGTGACTCCTAAGAAGCTAAAAGTTTCTTTAAAATGTCTCAAAGTTACATTGATGTTGTGTGGAAGAGCTGCTGCTCAGCTGATGACTGGATGCTGCTTTGGTCAAACCTGAACACAGCAAAACGTTTCCCTGACGATGATGTGTTCATATAACCAACATGTGTTGTGCTTATTGATCCAACATGTTAACGTGCATAAATCTGTGGCAGCTATAAGTTCTTCCATGTGTGACTGTGTGCGTTACCTGGATGTTTGCAGAGATGTTCGTTCATCTGCTGACTGCGGGAAAGTTTCTTTGAGCTCCACTTAAATGTGAATTTAAGCCGCGTTCGCACGAGCATCATCTGTGACATCATAACTAGTCTGGAGCCAATCATTGTCCAGTATGCAACTTCCACAAGTGTGATGTGGAAACTGCACAAACGCTTAAAACCGGACTTTTCATTGAAGTAGGAGACGTCTTGTGTCCAGCAGTTAAACTGTGGAAAACAAGATATTTTCAAAAGGAGTAAATGTGCTTTTAAGACATTTTAACAAAGTAATTCAACGTTTCTGTGGAAGAAAACACATCAGACACAAATTACTATTTAAAGCAGGTTATTTAAGGCTTAAAACATGTCTGGAGGGGATCTTTACAGAAAATATTTATTTATCTCAATCACTGAAAATGCAGTTTTAACACGTGACTTTGGTCCAGTAACTAAATTGACTCTAACTAACCAATAAATGTCAAGTTTTGACACATCAGTTGCCAGGTGAGTAAAGCACCTGAAGTGACATCAAACGTTGACTGATCCGAAACTGAATTAATCTGAAAGTTAACGCAACATTTTTAGTCTTAAAATGCCATTTTAGGTATAGATCAAGTTATCAACTTGATTCCAGAATATTTGGGATTTGGGGAATGAGAAGAAACATTCTGTAATTTTGTAAATCTAGAAATTAGGGAAATATTTATAAAATATATTCATAGTCAAATGTAATATCAATACATGAAAAGAAAAAGAAAGAAACGGTATAGAACCTTATTTGCTGTAAATTTAAATATATATTTAGGCACAAAACAGCTGAAAGACCTCCAATAATAGTAATTGAAATCAATTCAGTACATTGATTTAAGTAAAAACAACTCATGTATACTTAGTTCATACATAGTTAATACAATAATTATTTGGAAAATATTTTATAATGTTTATAACATTTTGCATACAACATCAATAAATTAGAAAGAAAAAACAAAAATAAATATGTATGTAAATAAATTGACATAACTTGAGGTTCAGCTTCAATATTTGAAATGGTTGAGAAAAAATAATTATGATTTTTATTATTTCACATGCTGTGAAACGAGTCTCAGGATATATTTTAAACTAGATATTATTTTTCACGTCACGTTGTTTTGTGCAGCTTTTAATCCCACTGTCATATGTTCTAATCCAGCTGTTTTTATATTTATGAAATAGTATTTAAAAAGTATATAACATCCACATATATCAGTAGATCCATAAATCTAAAGTCCTCAGCAGAAGAAATGCTCTCAGTGAGCAGCTCTGATAGAAGTCTGGCTGAGCTGCTCCATCGGCCTCGGCCATCATCAGTGTGCTTGCTGCTACCAGAATAACTCGAGTTTATTACAAACTGATCATCAACAGGTGCTTGTTTTTACTTTGAGTCTCTGAACAAACATGTGGCTCAGCTGGAAGACGGCTTTTTAAGGAGCTCTGATGCATTTTAATACATTTTAGGAGTGTGGTGGAAATCGTGTATTTCCTTTTGAAGAAGTGAGCAAATAAATGAAGATCCAACAAGCCTTTGTCTTTTGTATATTTAATTAAGCAAAAGAATAAAGCAATCAAATAAAGGGTAATTTAAGAATAAAAAGTAAATAAAAGGAAGAGCAAGCGAGCACACAGAGTCGATCCTATTTCAGCTGAAAGGACAGAGATCATACACCAAGATGCATATGAAGAGTCTGACCCCGAAGGGCAGATGCTGTCACATATTTATAACCTCACAATACATATTAGACAAAAGAAAGGGAAGGATACCAGAATCACCTCTAACCCACATCATGTCTGTCAGGGCAGACTGTTCTCCTAACACCCCAAACAAGTTGTCCTTCAGTAATCAAACCCAAACAAGATACTGTAAGCCATTTTATTGAGTGGTCTGTTAAAGAGCTGCTGACTGAATTTAAGTTCCCTGGTAGCCAGCTAAACAGTGTATATGTCTGGGGCTTTTATTGTGAAGGGTAAGGACGGAAGTTGTGGAACTGCTATGCGCTGCTTTTGTTATATATGTGTGAAAATACAGTAAAGCGTGGCCCTTCCGGTTCAGAACTTCTCCCACATTTAGTTTTTTATCTTTTATCGGTGCACAGAAAACACAAACTGTGGCGGCGTTCAGACTGCACAGAGGGCCGCGAGCTGGGCGAAGTCTCCACGGTTCTCATGGTGTGTTTAAGTTCAACCTCCTGCTCGGAATTCTCCAACAGTCCAGTTACACTCTCGTGTTATCGTGAGGAGGAACACGACTACCAGTAGAAAATGGCGGACGTATCTACAGCTCCAGCCGCCGCCGCCCCGGCTAAAGAGGCCAACAAGAAGGTTTCTAAACCGAAGAGGGCTGGCCCCAGCATCGGTGAGCTCATCGTTAAAGTCGTGGCCGCATCGAAGGAGCGGAGCGGCGTGTCCTTTGCCTTCCTTAAGCAGGCTCTCTCTGCCAGAGGCTACGATGTGGAGAAGCAAGGAACCCGCGTCAAGACCGCCATCAAGACTCTGGTGATTAAGGGGACTCTGCTCCAGACCAAGGGGTCCGGCGCCTCCGGCTCTTTCAAGATAAACAAGATTGCGGTCACCAGGGCCAAGAAGTCAGCGAAGAAATCCGCAGCGGCCAAAAAGCGCAAGGCAGCGGCCGCTAAGGAGTCTGCCAAGAAGGTGAAGAGACCCGCAGCGGCAAAGAAGTGAGCTGAATCAGTCTGATGAATAAACATCCCGACAAAAGGCTCTTTTGAGAGCCACCACACCATCCATAAAGAGCTTATTCCCAATTAGTCTTTTACTACTGTTGTCATTAACAGCACACATCAGATTATTAACTATGTTGTGAATTTTATTAGGATTTAAGAGGAAGAAGAGTAACACATTCAAGGAAATACAAGAATTATTCATTTAAATTTGATTTTTTTTTTTAAAATATAAATCAACATTTGTATGGAGGACCGAAACTGCCATAATCAAAAATAAATAAATAAATGGATATGCCATTAAATGCACCAAAAATAATATTTAAAAAATGTTGCATTTCCCCCGTATTTATTTCCACAAACTTATTTATTTCTGTGTTGTTTTTTCTTTGTATTCCTTTTTATATTTCTTTGTCTATTTAAATTACATTACATTTACATGGTGCGTTCAGGGTTACTAGGTGTGTTTTTTTTTTTTTGTTCCCAACTCAGCTAGCTAGCTGAAATAAGTAAATGCATATTAGGTAAACACAGGCAAAGCAACAAAGCACCAACAGTCACAGGGGGCATTTTTTCTCCATTGAGTACTTTTACTTTTAATACTTTCGGTACATTTTCCTGATTATCAATGCAAGACTTTTATTTGTAACAAAGTATTTTACAGTGTGGTATTCATACTTTTAATTAAGCAAAGTATCTGAATACTTCCTCCACCACTGATATTAATACACTTAAACTGTTAAAATCTGTGTTACAGTGTTTATGGTTTGGACATCTTCATTCACTTCTCATGTTGGAATGTTTTACAGTTGCCTGTGCCGCGCATGCTCAGTCGCGTTTAAAACTCAGCCAATCATGTACGAGCAACAGGACAGTCTAATTTGCATCAGGCGCATACAAATAAACCATCTCAGCGTAACAAGAATCATTCGTTGAAGCTCATTCACACGAAGCCAACAATGCCTGATCCAGTGAAAGCACCGAAGAAGGGCTCCAAGAAAGCCGTGTCCAAGAGCGTCACTAAGACCGGCAAGAAGAAGAGAAAGACCAGGAGGGAGAGCTACGCTATCTACGTGTACAAGGTCCTGAAGCAGGTCCACCCTGACACCGGCATCTCCTCCAAGGCCATGCTGATCATGAACTCCTTTGTGAGCGACATCTTTGAGCGCATCGCCGGTGAGTCCTCCCGTCTGGCTCACTACAACAAGCGCTCCACCATCACCTCCAGGGAGATCCAGACCGCCGTCCGCCTGCTGCTGCCCGGGGAGCTGGCCAAGCACGCCGTGTCCGAGGGGACCAAGGCCGTGACCAAGTACACCAGCTCCAAGTAAACCCGCTGTTCATCCAGCAACACAAAGGCTCTTTTAAGAGCCACCCACCACTTCCACTAAGAGCTCACTTCCTGCTGATCGTTATAAATATAACTATCTTCAATATTTATATTCCCAATATATTTATGCTCCGAATTTCTTTAATATCAATCTGTATCAACTAGACTACAGTACCTAAATGTTGTGAGATCGTTAAATCAAGTATAGGTATCTTGTGGTAGAGATGCTGTAAATAAATGTAAACGCTGTCCTATTTTCTGCAAAGACATTTCTCTGTACTTTAAACCTCGGTGATGGTCCCGTCAGTGCTCCTCACCTGATTGTGTGACATGGATGAAGTGTCAGAATCACATTTTAAGGCTCCACCTTAATCCAAGACTTACACTGCTGAAAGCTGCCTTTACTCATTCATCTACTGTGGTTCTTAAAATTACAGCTTCAGTATGTATGAAAGACCACAAGGTGGTGCTGTTTCCTCTCGTGTTAACTGCTCAGACTATATAGACCTGCCTGAAGGAGAATCGCCATCCTGACCTGATGAAATCCTGTGTGCATACTGTATGTACTTCATATGTGACAGTCCCTGTAGCAGCACGATTTCGGTGGTTTGTTCTCATCTTCTGTTAATGTGGGCAGTAGAAGGTTCTGACTCGTATCCAAACAATCAACATCCACGGTGTGCTGTGGTGCATATTACTCAGACTGTTTTTATTTCAGCGTTCATAATTAATTCCAACAGAATCCGGCAAGCAGTACAACGATATTTCCTTTTCTTTAGATGCAGTCAAAAGCTGTGTGCTTCCAAACTGCTTGCACATTAAACTGACCACCTGTCTAATTACTACATAACCTAAAACAGGCATCTACACATGCACAGTACAGTCTAAATGAACCAATAAACTAGCACCATATCTAAACTAAATTTTAATTCTTAGATCAAATACTTGCAAAAAATACTAACATTATTCAAAATATATTTTCACTGGTTTTGGCTGTTAGTCACTGTTCTCTCCCACTACTGTCCTGCTATAAAACATTATCTTTTTATATTCCTATCTATCTATCTTTCTATCTACAACATAAGTATTGGACCTCCGGGACAGAACATATAGGCTGGACTTAATTTTGTGCAACAACAAAGAGTATTTTATTATAATGTAAAATGTAAAAAAGACCTGTATTAGAAACAGGAAACCTACAGAGAAAGAGGTTTCCACACAAACTGACGCTGATCACAGTGAGATGTCATTATCACCCTGTGCAACAGAAGACACAAACATTCATTATTGTTATCTACAATAACAGGATTACAAAATACTAGTTAGTACAGGTGGTTCATGTTGTGCTGTAAATATATTTGATTATGTTGTTATGCTGTACGAAATTTAAAGCCATCTAGGAAGGATTTGTCATTTTGGATTATATAGATAAATCTGAAGGTGGATTTTGAACCTGTGTGTGAGTTTGATCATTAATACGATTCACCGAATCACAGTTTCTGAGCTCGTCTGCCATCAGGTTGTTAAAAAGACATTTCTCCCTAAACTGAACACAGTTACATAACTTCAATGTCACATATTGTTACATTTATATTATTTTCACATTATGCTTCCATAATGGACTATACCATAATAGAAACACTGAACACCATCCCTTATTTTGTGGCGGGTTGCCAACGCCTCCTTGTTTACAGGGAATGGTTACGAGTAAGTGAATGCATATCATATCTAGCTATCGTTATACACTGTCAGATGAAACCTTTCCTACATTGCTACATACTGGTTTCTATACACTGATGTTACTGCATGAAGTGTCATTACATTGATTGTTGTGATTCACTCATTCTGTCACACACGTCACTATCCCTGTGAGGTAATCAGGATGTGAAACGTTGTCAATTATTGTTTGAGTTGATGAAGAGGTAACTTTAAAATATGTCAGCATAATACTACATTCATGTTTCTCCAGCTATGTGGATGCTCTCATATTAACTCTATATAATTACTTACTTTTTCTGGTGCAAGTAGTTAGTAGCCCCAGGAAATGTAATACCAGTGTAATTAGGAGCGCTGCTGTAGAAATTTCACACAGTTTATTATTCATGATGGAGGAGAGGCGAGACAGGGAGATTTCTCCTAGGGAGGAGCGCTTCCTGGCAGTCCTTGATAAATTGCTTAACAAATAAATCATTATCTGCTCTGTCTGTTATTCTTGCTACTCATGATCTTTAGTCAGTCATAAATAAATGTTAACACATGGCGAGATAAGTTTATTTGTATAGAACATTTCAACAACAAGGCAATTCAAAGTGCTTTACATAAAACATTAACTGCACAAAAGAACAAAAGAAACACATTATAAAATGACATTTAAGTAGACAATTAATGTGTATATTAACTTTTTAATACACATTAATGTTCCACTTAAGCAAACTTATTTATTCAATGAATTAATGAGCATAGTCTGAGCCTGTCCTCTGCTCCACAGATGGCACCTGGAGGTGCTGGTTCTGGGTGGTCCCCTGCTGCTACCTCCACATCAACATCTGGCTCCAACAGGTCCCCATTGCTGAGACAGATGTTGTGCAGGACTGTGCAGCAGGCAATGACCTCGGGACATAGAGGACGTCCACCTCCAGTGCCTTCAGGAAAATAGACCTCCACCTGGTCTTCAGGATGCCAAAAGCTGTTCTTTAACACCCTCGCCTCATGCGCCGACCCAGGGAAACCAATGAAGACTTCAATGAACTTGGCTGTGTGGTCACAGACAGCCTGAAACTGAACAGAATAGAATAGTTTTCCATTCAGGTAACAGGCTGCGTCCTCTGTTGGTGGCTTCACACAGACGTGGCAGCCATCAATGCTGCCAACAACCCTGTTAAAGACAGCTGACCAGGCCAAACGTGCAAAACCTGCACCCAGGTGAGGCTGGAAAAAGGACATAGTACGTCAATCTCTTAAAATGAAATTCTATTAGATTTATTTTAATGTTAGTATATGTTTTGTTTTGCGTTGCACTTTGCATAACTGTCCAGGGGTAAAGTCTGAGACCTCCCCTCAGACAAAGCTTGGAAAAACGTGACCCAGTTGCAATTCACCATTTAAAAAGAAGAAGAAGAAGAAGAAGAAGAAGAAGAAGAAGAAGAAGAAGAAGAAGAAGAAGTCAAAGGTTGTAGGTTATAGCAGATATGTTTCATTCATTCCTCTAAATATATTCAATAAGTCAGGTCTCTGTACAGCAGAAGAAAGAAATAGCTTATTACTTTACTGACATGTTAAATCAGAGAATTATTATCCTCTGCACTGTGCTGTCAGTCCCTTCATGTTAAATCTAACATTAGTGGAGACGGGAAGTCTTTTCCAGCGGATCCATCTGTGACAGGAGTCCGTCTAACCGCCGACTCACCGGCAGCAGCCGTGTGTTTACCTCCACCGAAAACCTCCCTGATTAAAACCAAATGAATCACATTACTGAGGCGATTTCAGTTTTATTCTATCCTCACACGTCTCTGCTTACTGGAACACCACTGTCACGTTTAATACAGATCGCTTTTAGCCATTTTAGGAGACGAAATGTGAAGAAAACTCGCTGCGAGTTGTACAAAGTGACGGTGTATTAGAGAGGTTTGACGCCTCCTATAATTAAATACACGAGTCCTCGTCGCCAAACACGACCTCAGTCTGAAGGGAAGAATGTTTCCTCACTGCTACAATAACTATTATGGTCTAAAACGTTTCTCTTATGTGGATTTTATCCCCAAAATGTGGAAGAGAAAACACAAGTGTCGCCATATTTCAGCCGCGCGGCAGAGCGGCTGTGTGTTGCCTCTCCACGGTTCTCATGTGCTTTATAAGTCCCGCCTCCTCTCAGCTCGGACACCTTCAGACAGACAGCAGAGCGCGAGACTCAAAGATGGCGGAAGAAGCTCCAGCAGCGGCCCCGGCTAAAGCCAAAGCCCCGGCTAAAGCCCCGAAGAAGAAGGCGGCTCCCCGGCCCAAGAAGGATGGACCCACCCTCCCGAAGCTCATCATCGGCGCCGTGGCGGAGTCCAAGGAGCGCAAGGGGATCTCGCTGGCGGCCATTAAAAAGGTTCTGGGCGCTAAAGGCGTCGATGTGACCAAGTCCAACAAACGCATCAACACCGCCGTGACCAAACTGGTGACCGCAGGGAAGCTGAGCCAGACCAAAGGGACCGGGGCCTCCGGCTCTTTCAAGCTCGCCAAGGCGGAGCCCAAAGCCGCTAAACCTGCGGAGAAGGTGGTGAAGAAGAAAGCCCCCGCCAAGGCCAAGAAGCCCGCTGCCAAGAAAGTTACACTGGCGAAGAAACCTGCTGCTAAGAAAGCAGCAGCCAAGAAGGCAGCAGTTAAGAAATCCCCGAAGAAGAAGGCACCGGCAAAGAAGGCTGTCAAAAAGCCGGCAGCGAAGAAGAGTCCCAAGAAGACTCCCGTTAAAAAGGTGAAGACCGTGAAGAAGCCCGCTGTGAAGAAAGCTCCGGCAAAGAAAACAGCAGCTAAGAAGTCCAAGAAGTGAAGCGGCTCCTTAATCCAGCACTCAGTGCACCAAAGGTTCTTTTAAGAGCCACCACAGCTTCCACTGAAGAGCTTTTCCTCCTTTATAATGTCAGTTTAAACCTCCCTGATTACACTTTTTATCTGTAAATGATTCACCACTGAATCATTTATTCACCTGCAAGTGAACAGGATGGTTATAGTCATGAATGTGAAATCACACACCTGGTGTCAGTTTCCAAAGACTAAAAACTGCAGTTATATTTCACAGTGATACAGAGTACATTAAGTACTAGTTTTCCACCATATGCTACTTCTACTATAGTACTAACATTTCAGAGGGAAATCTACTGCTCTGCATTTATCTGACAGCTGCAGTTACTTATACTTTGATATAAAACTATATAAATATATATCTAATCACTCAGTTTTCACATTTGTCTTTGTAGTGAGACACAGTGGGACCACAGATGGCATTTAAAGAATACACAAAGCATGCAAGTCTTTTAATTTACAGGCTATATATTTCACTTGCTTCACCTAAAATACTACAAATTAGCAGCTTTCTGCTCAGCTGACTGGACCTCTTTTTAGTTTGGGTTTTACTTTCCTAACAGCATCTGCCAGTGTGCATGGGTGTGTAAATGATCACCAATATGATATATTTTGGTATCTGTTTTCAGATTTATATTTATTTATCTGAAATATCAACATATTAAAAAGACGTGAGCTGAAGGACATAAATATAATAATTTTCTGCAGTAATAAGTGTCAAATGAAAAGTGAATCTGGTGTCTTGAGGTAAAAAAAAAATATATATATGTATATAACTTTTGAGAAACACACTACTACTCGCTAAATGTGTCTGATGGTGACACGCGTCTCTAGTGGACTGTGGTGGACTGGATGGCATCAAGGCTGGTGAGGAAGACTGGCTCTGTGGTGGACTGGACAGTCTGGGGGCAGAGGCATATTGCTGTACTATAGTATATATTATTTTGTACTATATTACTACATTTCACCTCATATATTTTATATCCTATACTATATTAAATTATACTGTACAATATTATGTTACTATGTTTTACTGTTCTATGACATTATATCCTATATTGTATTTCCGTATTAGTACAGACACTAAGTATCACTTTTTTAACATTATATATTATTCTGGTGTTTGCTGATGGTATCATGTTACTCTTAAATGTGCTTGACTTGCTGCTACTAATCACAACACTGTCACTTCACTTGAGACAGCTTTATCAGCTTAAGTACAACACTGGTCGTGGGTACTGTATGTATGTGTACGGCTTACCATTGTAATTTTCAGTTGAATTGCCCATGTACAGTTTCTATTTTTATTTCTATCGTTATTTTATTCTATATAGCCTACTAATCATTTATCTTTTACTTTGCTAAACTATGTTAATGTAATATACACGTTAGTCTTATAAAGTCTTTGAAGACGTAACATGTAAAATTTCTAACATGTTCTTTCAAATAAACGTCGATATCATTTATTTGTTTGTCTCCTTTCCTTCCTTCAGAGGCCGTTAGCAGCCGCTGTTGGTTTGAATATTCTTCTGTCCAATAGTTGATGAGCCACTTCTCGCGCGCCTCCCGGCCTGGACCAATCAGCGCTGACTTTGCTCCGGCAGTTCCTTTATAAATCGGCTGTTCGCGCTCAGGCAGAATTCTTCTTTCGCTGTGAACACAGAGAAACCTGATCTGAAACAATGGCCAGAACCAAGCAGACCGCCCGTAAATCCACCGGAGGCAAAGCTCCCAGGAAGCAGCTGGCGACCAAAGCTGCCCGTAAGAGCGCCCCGGCCACCGGCGGCGTGAAGAAGCCTCACCGTTACAGGCCCGGTACCGTGGCTCTGAGAGAGATCCGTCGTTATCAGAAGTCCACCGAGCTGCTGATCCGCAAGCTGCCCTTCCAGCGCCTGGTGAGGGAGATCGCTCAGGACTTCAAGACCGACCTGCGCTTCCAGAGCTCCGCCGTCATGGCTCTGCAGGAGGCCAGCGAGGCTTACCTGGTCGGCCTGTTCGAGGACACCAACCTGTGCGCCATCCACGCCAAGAGGGTCACCATCATGCCCAAAGACATCCAGCTGGCCCGCCGCATCCGCGGAGAGAGGGCTTAGACTGATCCCGGACCTGCTTAGACCCACACAACGGCTCTTTTAAGAGCCACCTCACTTTCACTACAGAGTTCCTTCCTCTGCTGCTCCTGATGAATCAATTATTTGATAATAATAATGATTTTAATGATACCAATTATATTTTATATCAAAGTTTTAAGCATTTAACAAATCAATCAAATCTCCAGAATGCTTGGTTTGTTAATTTGGATATTATATTCATATATTCCCATTAGGCTGTTTCCAGTATTGGAAAAGCTGATTATGAAGGAACATTTTGTTCCAGTATATTTTCACTGACTATATTCCCAGTGTCCAGTTTCACTTCCAGGCAGCTTTAGTTGCTTTACAGATTATCATTTTTCATCCCCTTTATTCGAATAATTTAGTCACTCAAATCAGCGCACTAGATTTTAATACAGAAATTCTTCTCTGTAATAGCTGTCAGCCTGCTGCCATCAGGCTGCTTCAACTATTGAAAAATACAGATCATTTCTAATATTAAACGTTTATTGATTGTATTTCAAGTCAACTTCATTCCTCCCCCCGCTTGTTGTGGTTTGACAGTAAAAGGGAAAAACCACATTATAAATATTACAGTCAGTAAATAAAGGAAGCAGCTCTTTAGTTGGAGGTGTGTGTGGCTCTTAAAAGAGCCGTTGTGTTTGTTGTAGAATCACTTCCGGGTCTTTACTTCTTGGCGGCCTTCTCGGTCTTCTTGGGCAGCAGGACGGCCTGGATGTTGGGCAGCACGCCGCCCTGAGCGATGGTCACTCCGCCCAGCAGCTTGTTGAGCTCCTGGAATGGACCCCCCGGAGAACATCAGGGCGCATTCCACGAGAGGAATTTCATCTTCCACGGCTCTGCATGGAGGTATGACAGTGGGAGACATTTGCACGGCAGCCTCTTGGTCTTCCCCCTGTTCCTTCATTCGTTTTTATCTGCGGGATGTTTCCCGTTTTCTATGACGCACTCTGTACTGAGTGTTTGGTTCAGTGATTTGTCTGTGCGCTCTCCCCTCTTTCCTGTCGGCATGTGGAGAGCTGTTTTTTGGCCTACCGTTTTTTGCTGGACTGTTAGTTCGTAACCTTCGTCCTCGCTTGTCACAGCAGTAGGCTTAATTCTATTGTTTTCCGGCCTTCCTTCCCTCACGGTGAAGGTCAGGTTTTTACTGTGCTTGTGTCACTTGGGCGCCTGTGGTGAGGTTGTCTGCTGCGCCATTACGCATGGCGCAGCGCCATGGCTTGGAATGTTTGTTCTGTTTATTGGATCAGGGTGCGTTATGCTTGTGGTACCGGACGGACCCAGTGAGGCCGCAGGTGGGCGTGGTTTAAGTCATACGCAGGAGGGATAAACCCACTAGCGATAGCCTTAGAGGGCTGCGCCTATACTCATAGAATTCGGGGTTACAATACGTAACCAACGACCTGAATCGTACCACCCAAACATGGTGGTCCCGCAGACCGCAAGTTACTGAGGTTGAGGCATGAGAGCAGCAGGACAGCAGCTCTTAGTGGAAGTGGTGGGTGGCTCTTAAAAGAGCCTTTGTGTTGCTGGATGAACAGCGGGTTTACTTGGAGCTGGTGTACTTGGTCACGGCCTTGGTCCCCTCGGACACGGCGTGCTTGGCCAGCTCCCCGGGCAGCAGCAGGCGGACGGCGGTCTGGATCTCCCTGGAGGTGATGGTGGAGCGCTTGTTGTAGTGAGCCAGACGGGAGGACTCACCGGCGATGCGCTCAAAGATGTCGCTCACAAAGGAGTTCATGATGCCCATGGCCTTGGAGGAGATGCCGGTGTCGGGGTGGACCTGCTTCAGGACCTTGTACACGTAGATAGCGTAGCTCTCCTTCCTGGTCCTCCTCCTCTTCTTGCCGCTCTTGGTGGCTTTAGACACGGCTTTCTTAGAGCCCTTCTTGGGCGCTTTAACGGTTTCTGGCATGTTTACTTCGGCTGCGTTTCTCTGAAACGGATGATTTGAAAACTCTCCGGACGCTTCATTTATATTCGCCTGATGCAAATCAGAGTGTGCTGTTGCCCGCACAGGATTGGCTGAGTTGTTGTGCTAGAGACTGAGCATGCGCGAATAGTATCCGTGCTAAAAATTGAGTGTGGTCTGACCAGATTTTTGAAATGTCGGACTTGAAACTGTGAGGAAAATATTGATCA
This sequence comes from Macquaria ambigua, assembly GCA_008360985.2. Taxonomy (NCBI): domain Eukaryota; kingdom Metazoa; phylum Chordata; class Actinopteri; order Centrarchiformes; family Percichthyidae; genus Macquaria; species Macquaria ambigua. The sequence goes on along the minus strand of VMKM01001978.1, from coordinate 78,071 downwards.
TGTATTGATAGGTTGTAATGAGTTCAGACTATACGACAAATTGAAAGACAGATCAATTCAGTTTTATTTATACAGCCCAATATCACAAACATGACTTCTGATCTGTATGATCGATATGACACCCTCTATCCTTAGACCCTCGATTCAGATGAAGAACTCCCTAAAAACCCTTAAACAGGACAAATATCAGAAGGCTGAGGAGGAGGAGGAGGGACAGGAAACAGATTTCTGTACAGAATATACCAACAAAGTGAGATTACAGCGTGGACACTCAGGATCACATTACCAACCTTCACAGTAAAGACATTAAAAATACGTGAACACAATCCAACAATAAATACAAAGCAGGTCGTGGAATGTAATTAACACAAAGGTTCTACTCAATACTTTGAAATATTCTTTGATTTATTAAGATACATCAGTTCTGAAGAATGTTTGCTTTTTTGTTTTCAGCAGTTATTTTCATTTTAAGCTATAGCAGGGCCAAAAGACAAACTTTCTATAGCGCAGTTTTACCAAACAGCTACTGATGATTAACACAAATAATTCATCTCATCACAAGTACAAAGCTCAAAGAAATCATCTTTATTCCTTCATGTTCCATCATAATGTGATGGAGCTGCAGCTGAATGATGAGCAGAACGTTTAACTTTCACTTTTAACTCACGTTGATATTAAACCAAATATATAAAGTTATAGAGACAACAGGAACAAGTCTTCAGATGAGGTGGGCGGCCCTTAAAAGGGCCTTTGGTTTCAGTAGGAGCTGATCAGGATCGGCTTTAGCCTCCGAAGCCGTACAGGGTGCGGCCCTGCCTCTTCAGAGCGTACACCACGTCCATGGCGGTGACGGTCTTCCTCTTGGCGTGCTCGGTGTAGGTGACGGCGTCGCGGATCACGTTCTCCAGGAACACCTTGAGCACACCGCGGGTCTCCTCGTAGATCAGACCGGAGATACGCTTCACTCCGCCGCGCCGAGCCAGACGGCGGATGGCGGGTTTGGTGATCCCCTGGATGTTATCACGGAGAACTTTACGGTGACGCTTAGCGCCTCCTTTACCGAGTCCTTTGCCTCCTTTTCCTCTTCCGCTCATTTTTACTTGACAAGTGAATCGTGGAATGAGCTGACTGGCGTCTGACCGGCACTATTTACAGCTTCTCTGCGGACGTGATAGAGAACAGGTCTTCGGTGGGCGGCGCCAAACTCAGCTGTCCACTGCAGAGTCAAACATTTGACTCCGCCCCCCCCTGTTTTGTTTTTGTTTTTTTGGTCCACATGAGGTTCAGAATCAGCTTTATTGGTGTATGTTCACATATAAGGAATTTGACTCCGGTTGTTTTCATTGCTCTCAATGTACTTACAGATATAACAGCTAAAAACAAGAACAACAAAGCTGAACAAATAAAGGTGAAAGACTAGACAGGACTATTATGAACACAAGTATGTAAAGTGCTGTAGCGGGTGATGTCCTTCAGGCCTCTCCACACTGACGCCGGGTCGTTGCCTAAAAACCTGTTTTCAGCTTTATAGCGTAGCTCCTCTTTGTGTTTTTTCTGGCCTGGTTGTACAAGAATCTGTCCCCACTTCTGTAGGCCTCCTCCTTGGTCTGACGAAGCTGTTTTGCTGTAAACCAGGGTTCATTGTTGTTCATTGTTGTTGAATGTGCAAAAGGTTTTAGTCTGCACACACGTCCTCACAAAAACTGATGTAAGATGTCACAGTGTCGGTGAGTTCATCCAGGTTTGTAGCAGCAGATTCAAAAACACTCCGGTCAGTGTATATTTTTATAAAACCAACTACGCACCGATGTTAGCAATATTATCCTTTTACAAGAGAGAATTTTATTTGGACAAATGCATCTACTTGAGCAGTGAGCCGAGGTCTGGATGTACAGTTATCTAATCGATTTGACCTTTGACCTTCATAGTGAGTCTACACAGAGGGTACATCCCAAATCTCTTAATTGCATCCACGTTTCCCTCACTTGCGTCTTAGTCCCTCCCACCAGGGATGCACGGAGAGACACAAGGAAACCACGCGAGCACAGAAGAAACGAGGAAATCTGTTTTTAGAGAAATGAGACGTCCTTTCCTCTGAAGCGTCACGTGAAGCGACGTCCGTTTCTGATGACGGCGGCAGCTGATCACGGATCAGCTGATCGCAGCTGGATCAGCTAGGTTGGTCGGGTTCACAGCTGTAGAGACTTTTGATGGAGTTTGTATCAGCACACATGTGCACTGTGCTAATACTAATAAAGACAAGTTATCTCTGGCAGAGCAGCAGTGTTTTCTCTCTGTAGCCTGTTAGCTGTTTAACAAACACCTGCACTCTGTATTTATACTGTGTATTTACCTGTGTTTATATTATTTATTCATTATTTGCACGTGTATTTATTGATATTCTGATTGTGAATGCATTATGGAATAACACAGAATATGATTAGGGTCTTTTGAACATTTGAAATGATGTATTCACAGAAAATTGAAGTGATGTAACTCACACCAAACCCGACACTCAGGAATGATCAGCCTCACGTGACTGAATGGAAATGATGATAAATGATTTCTTGCTGACAGACAGACTCTCCTGCTCTCTCTGACTTTAACTGGATCATAGTAAAAGTTAACAGGAAATAACAGATCATGAAGAGAAAAATCTTTCTAATAAATGAAGAAAGTTGTTTGTGCTTCTTTTCATGATGTTCATGATTTAGTACTTTATGCAGTTTTGATGTTTGTGAATGTGCTGCACAGCTTACGCCACCAGGTGGAGCCTTCGAATGAGTCTAGCAGGGTTTGAAGCAGAAGAAGAACAAAACCTCTTCAGTGGTTATTCATGGCACTTTGTTGTAGTAAAACTGTAGTTTTTCAGCAGCAGAGAAAACAGTCTGGTGGACTACAGAGAACGAACATAAGCTCCTTTGTTTTTGTTTTAAAGTGAAGAAACAAAATCAAGTTAAAGTCTCTGGCTGCAACATACACATACAATTACCAAATTAAATGCCTTTCACTTATTTTATACCTTTCTATTATCATGCCTTTTCTGCCTATGCTTATTTTTTTGATTGTGTTGTAGATGTCTAAATACTTACTTGTTGCTGCAGACAGATATGAGTAGCTTGTGTCCAAGTTTGAGATGTGTAGCAGAAACAACCACCAAATGAATGTTGAAGCAAAGTGTTGTTTCAACACTTAACACAGTAGCTTAATACAGCTTTATGCACAACACAGTCCGCTTGACAAATAGATACTTAACAAAAGTTGTACTTGTTCACTGTTTTTTTTTTTTGTTTTGAGAAAATCTTTATTGAGTTACAAGTTAAAATGTACAAAGGGAAACAGATATGTTCAGTACATAAATATAAACATAGATACAGTTAAAAGGAAATAATATAATAAAAATAACTTTCTATAAACGTCAGTCCAGTATGTTCCAGCAAAGATGTTGACTTTATCTAAATTTATTATCATAATGATCCCTCTCTTTAACAAAAAAAATGAAAGCATGTAAGAGGCAAATAATGAAGAGTTCATTTTTTATCACATTTTCCACCAACTGAATTTCTCTTGGAGATCAATAAAGTATCTATCTATCTAGCTATCTCTGTTAAAGTGTCCTGTTTAAGACACCAACACAGCGCTCAGTGTTGGGGTTTTACTGTGTGCAGCATTCGCTCCTCAGCATCACTGACCGGTGCAGAAGAAGTGTCAGCAGCCATTTTCTGAGAGGGTGTGGAGGGAAAATCCCAAAGATGGGCCAGATGTCTTCAGGATCTTCACCGCACTATAAATATACTTCAATACTGAAAATTATTCAACTGAGGTCCATTCAGGACAGTTCTCTGTCTGATACACTATTATTTCTAAGGGTCCGCTGTACTTAATAAAAAAATATATAACACTTTAATGATTCAGAATGATAATGCATACATCTTTAACATATGATTATGACTGACTGGACCTTATAACCTAACCATCATCAATATGATTAATTGTTGCATAATACTGTAACATTGATTTATGACTTGATTATGACTTACTTGACACATAAAACTTAACCCTTCAGTTAATCACAAACATTCAAAAATAACCAAATCTGGAGAGACATGGTTTTCACTGAACATGACGGGGATGAAAAATGATAATCTGTAAAGCAACTAGTAACTAAAGCTGCCTGGAAGTGAAACTGGACACTGGGAATATAGTCAGTGAAAATATACTGGAACAAAATGTTCCTTCATAATCAGCTTTTCCAATACTGGAAACAGCCTAATGGGAATATATGAATATAATATCCAAATTAACAAACCAAGCATTCTGGAGATTTGATTGATTTGTTAAATGCTTAAAACTTTGATATAAAATATAATTGGTATCATTAAAATCATTATTATTATCAAATAATTGATTCATCAGGAGCAGCAGAGGAAGGAGCTCTGTAGTGAAAGTGAGGTGGCTCTTAAAAGAGCCGTTGTGTGGGTCTAAGCAGGTCCGGGATCAGTCTAAGCCCTCTCTCCGCGGATGCGGCGGGCCAGCTGGATGTCTTTGGGCATGATGGTGACCCTCTTGGCGTGGATGGCGCACAGGTTGGTGTCCTCGAACAGGCCGACCAGGTAAGCCTCGCTGGCCTCCTGCAGAGCCATGACGGCGGAGCTCTGGAAGCGCAGGTCGGTCTTGAAGTCCTGAGCGATCTCCCTCACCAGGCGCTGGAAGGGCAGCTTGCGGATCAGCAGCTCGGTGGACTTCTGATAACGACGGATCTCTCTCAGAGCCACGGTACCGGGCCTGTAACGGTGAGGCTTCTTCACGCCGCCGGTGGCCGGGGCGCTCTTACGGGCAGCTTTGGTCGCCAGCTGCTTCCTGGGAGCTTTGCCTCCGGTGGATTTACGGGCGGTCTGCTTGGTTCTGGCCATTGTAGCTTGTTTTTCTGAACAGGAGAAAAGTGTAGTAAAGAGAGGAGACTCGCTGCTCTTAAACTGTGGGACCGGCTGTGAAACGGTGACGCTGCTTCAGACCTTCGGCTCCTGATTGGTGAGGGGCTCCTCCTGGAGCTCAGCACCGCCTAGAGGAGCGACCCACCGCCTGAATCTCCGCTGCTTATTGGCGAAAAATCTTTTCAAAATGTCCACCAAAAGTCATAGCGGGCCGCCCTCTGCTGGAAGCCGCTTCTCTGTTTGGTCTCGCAAGAATCGCCCCGCGCTCTCCGCAGACATATAAAGGAGGGTTTCAGCTGTCGGTGCCACAGTTTCTTTGAGTCCCGACTCTAGAAAGCCGATCTAACGATGAGTGGAAGAGGAAAAACCGGCGGAAAAGCCAGAGCGAAGGCCAAGACCCGCTCCTCTCGTGCAGGACTCCAGTTCCCAGTCGGCCGTGTTCACAGGTTGCTGCGCAAAGGCAACTATGCGGAGCGTGTCGGTGCCGGCGCCCCCGTCTACCTGGCGGCGGTGCTGGAGTACCTGACCGCTGAGATCCTGGAGCTGGCCGGTAACGCAGCCCGCGACAACAAGAAGACCAGGATCATCCCCCGCCACCTGCAGCTGGCCGTCCGCAACGACGAGGAGCTCAACAAGCTGCTGGGCGGAGTGACCATCGCTCAGGGCGGCGTGCTGCCCAACATCCAGGCCGTCCTGCTGCCCAAGAAGACCGAGAAGGCCGCCAAGAAGTAAAGACCCGGAACCGACTCTATAACGAAGACAAAGGCTCTTTTAAGAGCCACACACACCTCCAACTAAAGAGCTGCTTCCTTTATTTACTGACTGTAATATTTATAATGTGGATTAACTCTGATGCATCCATGAAAAATTAAATATGGAAAACTGCGGGAGGAGCAAAGGTTGTTGCTTGTCTGTTTATAAGAAATATAGATGTGCATCATTTACAAAAATAAATTAAAAGGTGACAAATTGCCTGTTTAAATTTTAATGGCATGTTTCTAATGTGACAGTGAAGGAAAAATTATCAGTGTATGTAAACTATTAGCAACTATTAAAGGGGAGCAGAAGTAATGGAATATTAAATCAAATGTAGATTAAATGAAAATAGTATTATAGTTGTACTATTGTTATTGTGATCTAATCATGTGTATTTTGGATAAAGTCACATTTTGACATGTGAAATTCAGAAGTTGCATTTCCATGAAGTAAACAGTTTTGCTGTTAAAGCAGGAATCCACCTGTCATTCAAATCCACACAAACTATCAATAAGTGAATTATTAGGAAAGTTGTTGAACTGATTTCATTTCTATGTGACTAAATGATCATGAAGATCTGTAGCACATTAGTCATGTTGTGCTGCTCAGTCTCATCCTGAACTGCAGCCACATTGATGTTTATTAAGATCCTGTTTGTTGAACATAGTGAAGACAAAGTTAAGAGATGTGTCTTATATTACCTCCTTACAGCAATCACACAATTAGAAAAAAGGCTCATTAACAAACCACACAGCAAAAACATTTGGCCGGCTCTCCTCTGATCCTCTTTAGATTTATCTTTAAAACAATGAATAATTCTTATATTTCCTTGAATGTGTTACTCTTCCTCCACTTAAATCCTAATAAAACTCATAATAATAAAGTATAATATAATAAAGTAATATCCTAATCTAATGTGTGCCGACAGTGACCGCAACAGAAAAACACTAACTGGGAATAAGCTCTTTAAGATGATGTGGTGGCTCTTAAAAGAGCCTTTTTGTGGGGACGGTTGTTCAGCTCACTTCTTCTTGGGTGCGGCCTTCTTCACTTTGGGCTTAGCGACCTTCTTTGCAGGTGCTTTCTTGGCTGCGGGGGCCTTTTTGGCGACCTTCTTGGGGCTCTTGGTGGCCACCTTCTTGGGGCTTTTGGCTGCTTTCTTAGCCGCTGCGGGCTTCTTCACCTTCTTCGGTGACTTCTTAGCGGCTGCCGGCTTCTTGGCTGCCGCTGCTTTGGGTTTCTTGGCCGCTGCGGGTTTCTTGGCTGCGGGCTTCTTGGCTTTAGGAGCGGCTTTCTTGGCCGGCTTCTTGGCCTTGGTGTCCGCTTTCTTGTTCATCTTGAAAGAGCCGGAGGCGCCGGTCCCCTTGGTCTGGACCAGAGTCCCCTTTGCCACCAGGCTCTTGATGGCGGTCTTGACGCGGGCCTTGTTCTTCTCCACATCGTAGCCTCCGGCAGCCAGAGCCTTCTTGAGAGCGGCCGTGGACACGCCGCTCCGCTCCTTAGACGCGGCGACAGCTTTAACGATGAGCTCACCGACGCTGGGGCCAGCCTTCTTCGGCTTTGAGACCTTCTTCTTGGCTGCTTTAGCCGGGGCGGCAGCGGCGGGAGCTGGTGCTACTTCTGCCATTTTCTACTGGTAGTCGTGTTCCTCCTCACGATAACACGAGAGTGTAACTGGACTGTTGGAGAATTCCGAGCAGGAGGTTGAACTTAAACACACCATGAGAACCGTGGAGACTCAGCCCAGCTCGCGGCCCTCTGTGCAGTCTGAACGCCGCCGCAGTTTGTGTTTTCTGTGCACCGATAAAAGATAAAAAACTAAATGTGGGAGAAGTTCAGCAGGCGGACAGTGAAGGGAGCCGATAGCAGACTCGTGTCTCTTCACATCGGGGTCCTGTTGAGCTCTGATGCGCTCTGCGTTTTGTTTGTGGAGCCTCCAAACCCCACATATTCACCGCCGTGGACGGCACTGCTCGGCGGCTTTTCCCACTCATTTCTCTCCTAAAATGTATTAAAATGCATCAGAGCTCCTTAAAAAGCCGTCTTCCAGCTGAGCCACATGTTTGTTCAGAGACTCAAAGTAAAAACAAGCACCTGTTGATGATCAGTTTGTAATAAACTCGAGTTATTCTGGTAGCAGCAAGCACACTGATGATGGCCGAGGCCGATGGAGCAGCTCAGCCAGACTTCTATCAGAGCTGCTCACTGAGAGCATTTCTTCTGCTGAGGACTTTAGATTTATGGATCTACTGATATATGTGGATGTTATATACTTTTTAAATACTATTTCATAAATATAAAAACAGCTGGATTAGAACATATGACAGTGGGATTAAAAGCTGCACAAAACAACGTGACGTGAAAAATAATATCTAGTTTAAAATATATCCTGAGACTCGTTTCACAGCATGTGAAATAATAAAAATCATAATTATTTTTTCTCAACCATTTCAAATATTGAAGCTGAACCTCAAGTTATGTCAATTTATTTACATACATATTTATTTTTGTTTTTTCTTTCTAATTTATTGATGTTGTATGCAAAATGTTATAAACATTATAAAATATTTTCCAAATAATTATTGTATTAACTATGTATGAACTAAGTATACATGAGTTGTTTTTACTTAAATCAATGTACTGAATTGATTTCAATTACTATTATTGGAGGTCTTTCAGCTGTTTTGTGCCTAAATATATATTTAAATTTACAGCAAATAAGGTTCTATACCGTTTCTTTCTTTTTCTTTTCATGTATTGATATTACATTTGACTATGAATATATTTTATAAATATTTCCCTAATTTCTAGATTTACAAAATTACAGAATGTTTCTTCTCATTCCCCAAATCCCAAATATTCTGGAATCAAGTTGATAACTTGATCTATACCTAAAATGGCATTTTAAGACTAAAAATGTTGCGTTAACTTTCAGATTAATTCAGTTTCGGATCAGTCAACGTTTGATGTCACTTCAGGTGCTTTACTCACCTGGCAACTGATGTGTCAAAACTTGACATTTATTGGTTAGTTAGAGTCAATTTAGTTACTGGACCAAAGTCACGTGTTAAAACTGCATTTTCAGTGATTGAGATAAATAAATATTTTCTGTAAAGATCCCCTCCAGACATGTTTTAAGCCTTAAATAACCTGCTTTAAATAGTAATTTGTGTCTGATGTGTTTTCTTCCACAGAAACGTTGAATTACTTTGTTAAAATGTCTTAAAAGCACATTTACTCCTTTTGAAAATATCTTGTTTTCCACAGTTTAACTGCTGGACACAAGACGTCTCCTACTTCAATGAAAAGTCCGGTTTTAAGCGTTTGTGCAGTTTCCACATCACACTTGTGGAAGTTGCATGCTGGACAATGATTGGCTCCAGACTAGTTATGATGTCACAGATGATGCTCGTGCGAACGCGGCTTAAATTCACATTTAAGTGGAGCTCAAAGAAACTTTCCCGCAGTCAGCAGATGAACGAACATCTCTGCAAACATCCAGGTAACGCACACAGTCACACATGGAAGAACTTATAGCTGCCACAGATTTATGCACGTTAACATGTTGGATCAATAAGCACAACACATGTTGGTTATATGAACACATCATCGTCAGGGAAACGTTTTGCTGTGTTCAGGTTTGACCAAAGCAGCATCCAGTCATCAGCTGAGCAGCAGCTCTTCCACACAACATCAATGTAACTTTGAGACATTTTAAAGAAACTTTTAGCTTCTTAGGAGTCACATGACACTTTGATGACATGATGGAGAATCAGAAGCTGTTCAGAGTTGACTCGAGTGCAGAGTTACACATGATCAATATAATATAAATACACCTTCTAGAAAGGTAGCATTTCTGCTGACATCATGCGCGGTGTATTAGTGTTTAATCTTGTTTAGATAATCTGAAGGATTTCACTTCTTATTGGCTCTTTTCTTAAACAATAACTCAATCAAATACCACTACAGGACATCAGCTCAGCTTTGTGTTTCAGTATCAGCGGATCAGGACCAGGATCAGGATCAGGTTTAACCTCCGAAGCCATTTTTTAGCATATGAATATGCATAAGCACCCGGCAGAGTGATACTCGAGAAGACACGAGCAGGTTGTAAGAGCAAAATGTATCATTACATACAGCTTTGTATTAACCCGTTTTTAAAGACTGTTCTGATGCTTTCCCATCGGAAAGTTTCATCTGAGGAACATCTGGTGTCCTTGGTACGTGTTGGTACGTTTGACGTGTTAGAAGGTTGATTTGTGAGAAAGAACTTGAGCTTGTTACAGGAGGCGATGAGAGAACAGTCCTCCCTTTGTTGCTCGTTAGCTCAAGACAGATGATTTAGCTCAAAGTTGATAGATGTTCCTCCCTCACCCTCTGTATGCCATGCTGTAACTACAGTCACTGTTTCTGGCCTTCTTGGTCAGACTCATGTGGTGTGTTAACGCTGTCTGATCTCCGTCCTTCAGCTGAATTGATTGACTCTGTTTGCTCTTTATTATTCTACTTTATTAAATATACAAAAGACAACTGTTTGTTGTATCGTCGTTTTATTTGTTCATTTCTCCACGAGGACAATTTCCAGCACACAGGTGAGTCCATATTCGAAACACATTTAACACAGTATGAAACTTAAAGTCCAACAAACATAACCAAGCCAGTAATATCAAGTTAACAGCTTTTGGTTCCTGGCCAAAGTTAGATTCGATAACATTCAAATCTTAGCTTCACAAGCCTAAACTGAACCTGCTTGAACAGTATCACTAACTGTATATACAAAGAAAACAAGACTAGGTCGATTCACATGTACTAAACATTGTACAAAAATATTCACAATAATGTCAGCGAGCTTAACTGCTAGCTAAACCCAGTACGTAGACGGCACCTTTTGGTACATGAAACAGGAGATTTACTGCTCGTTTTTTAATATCATTTAGCAAGCTGTGACCACTAAATATCATTATACTCTGAGGGAACATTACTTAGTTTGTTCATGTTGGTTTCGAGAGGCTATGCACCCCCACTAACCTGGAAAAAGAAGTAAACTGCTTACAGCTCTCTCTCTCTCTTTTTATTCTCATCTCTTGTTTTATTAACCTTTTTATTAACCTTTACTAACCTTTTTACATTTCGATAATTTTGATTATTTGACTCCTCTCTTAAAAGTGGAAACAGCGCCACTGGGAACCTAAAAGTGGCCAAAATTATATGACATCTGTAGTAAAAAGTACTACCATAGAAAATAATAAACACTCCCCGTCGGGGAATCGAACCCCGGTCTTCCGCGTGACAGGCGGAGATACTGTCCACTATACTAACGAGGAAGGCGCATATAATCATGTGACCACATGCTTATGAACATGTGACCACATCAACCCATAAAAAAAAAATACATATATATATATATATTTTTTTTTTAAATTATATATATATATATATATATATATATATATATATATATATATATATATATATATATATATATATTTCTTTTAGACAGACAGACAGAAACTTAAGTGGAACCTGATCCAGGAAACGTTTCAAAAGAGGGTGGCTAAACACTGATCTGTCACCGAAACCCTCCTGACATGATGAAATGGCCGTCGCATACGTTTTAACCGCCTGCTCATCCAGCTGTCCATCAAACATCTGCGCTGCCACTCTGAGTAATGCTCTGAAAGCGGGCGCACATTTGCTTGCGCCTCGCTCGTCATGGAGACGAGACAAGAGAGAGCCCTCGCCGCCGTTGCATGATCCGGAGCGTTTTCCGGCGCAACCCATGGGGGGCTCGGACCGAAAGGGCTGAGTGGAAGCATCAAGAGACTGCATTATGCACGAACTCGCAACCGTGTGTGTGTCAGACAGACAGACTGCTCTCTAGGGGATGATGTTTTTGTTTTATCTCAAACATCAAACACACAACCCCCCCAAACCGTCACTGTCTCTGCTTCCTCGGAGCGTCCAGGAGCAGGCCACACGACTGGACTTGGAATAAGCCGGTTGTGGCTGAGGAGATGGAGGAGGAGGCGCAGGGGCACGAGACGCAGCTCCGGCGGCTGTCGGAGGGCGTCTCTGCCGTTGACGCGGGTCGCGAGTACGAGTACTTTAACCTTTGGTACATTTTGATGCTAATACGCATTTACTTTTATAAACATTAGAGTGCAGGAGTATTTTTCCACTGTGGTAGTGCAAATAATGTGAGTACTTATTACTTAATGAGTAATAAGCTTGAGTATTGTAGGCCTCGTAGTATGTTTTTGTATGTAATGCATATAAATATTAAACATCTTGTTATAAATGTAAATAAATGCTTCATGTATTTGATGGCTGTTGCTGTGAACACAATCATTCAGATGTGATTATACTGTAATCACATTTTTCTAAAAGAATCAGTCACCTATATGTGCATCGTCTAAAGTACTTATTTACATGTTAATTTATTAACATTTTGAATTGTTTATTTTGTACATCAGTGAGGATAATGTGTTTGTGTGCAAATGTTTTGTTAACTTCAGTCGTACCACCCAAACATGGTGGTCCCGCAGACCGCAAGTTACTGAGGTTGAGGCATGAGAGCAGCAGGACAGCAGCTCTTAGTGGAAGTGGTGGGTGGCTCTTAAAAGAGCCTTTGTGTTGCTGGATGAACAGCGGGTTTACTTGGAGCTGGTGTACTTGGTCACGGCCTTGGTCCCCTCGGACACGGCGTGCTTGGCCAGCTCCCCGGGCAGCAGCAGGCGGACGGCGGTCTGGATCTCCCTGGAGGTGATGGTGGAGCGCTTGTTGTAGTGAGCCAGACGGGAGGACTCACCGGCGATGCGCTCAAAGATGTCGCTCACAAAGGAGTTCATGATGCCCATGGCCTTGGAGGAGATGCCGGTGTCGGGGTGGACCTGCTTCAGGACCTTGTACACGTAGATAGCGTAGCTCTCCTTCCTGGTCCTCCTCCTCTTCTTGCCGCTCTTGGTGGCTTTAGACACGGCTTTCTTAGAGCCCTTCTTGGGCGCTTTAACGGTTTCTGGCATGTTTACTTCGGCTGCGTTTCTCTGAAACGGATGATTTGAAAACTCTCCGGACGCTTCATTTATATTCGCCTGATGCAAATCAGAGTGTGCTGTTGCCCGCACAGGATTGGCTGAGTTGTTGTGCTAGAGACTGAGCATGCGCGAATAGTATCCGTGCTAAAAATTGAGTGTGGTCTGACCAGATTTTTGAAATGTCGGACTTGAAACTGTGAGGAAAATATTGATCATGTATTGATAGGTTGTAATGAGTTCAGACTATACGACAAATTGAAAGACAGATCAATTCAGTTTTATTTATACAGCCCAATATCACAAACATGACTTCTGATCTGTATGATCGATATGACACCCTCTATCCTTAGACCCTCGATTCAGATGAAGAACTCCCTAAAAACCCTTAAACAGGACAAATATCAGAAGGCTGAGGAGGAGGAGGAGGGACAGGAAACAGATTTCTGTACAGAATATACCAACAAAGTGAGATTACAGCGTGGACACTCAGGATCACATTACCAACCTTCACAGTAAAGACATTAAAAATACGTGAACACAATCCAACAATAAATACAAAGCAGGTCGTGGAATGTAATTAACACAAAGGTTCTACTCAATACTTTGAAATATTCTTTGATTTATTAAGATACAGCAGTTCTGAAGAATGTTTGCTTTTTTGTTTTCAGCAGTTATTTTCATTTTAAGCTATAGCAGGGCCAAAAGACAAACTTTCTATAGCGCAGTTTTACCAAACAGCTACTGATGATTAACACAAATAATTCATCTCATCACAAGTACAAAGCTCAAAGAAATCATCTTTATTCCTTCATGTTCCATCATAATGTGATGGAGCTGCAGCTGAATGATGAGCAGAACGTTTAACTTTCACTTTTAACTCACGTTGATATTAAACCAAATATATAAAGTTATAGAGACAACAGGAACAAGTCTTCAGATGAGGTGGGCGGCCCTTAAAAGGGCCTTTGGTTTCAGTAGGAGCTGATCAGGATCGGCTTTAGCCTCCGAAGCCGTACAGGGTGCGGCCCTGCCTCTTCAGAGCGTACACCACGTCCATGGCGGTGACGGTCTTCCTCTTGGCGTGCTCGGTGTAGGTGACGGCGTCGCGGATCACGTTCTCCAGGAACACCTTGAGCACACCGCGGGTCTCCTCGTAGATCAGACCGGAGATACGCTTCACTCCGCCGCGCCGAGCCAGACGGCGGATGGCGGGTTTGGTGATCCCCTGGATGTTATCACGGAGAACTTTACGGTGACGCTTAGCGCCTCCTTTACCGAGTCCTTTGCCTCCTTTTCCTCTTCCGCTCATTTTTACTTGACAAGTGAATCGTGGAATGAGCTGACTGGCGTCTGACCGGCACTATTTACAGCTTCTCTGCGGACGTAATGGAGAACAGGTGACGCGGCCTTCGGTGGGCGGCGCCAAACTCAGCAGCTCCTCCTACATCTTCAGCAGTCAGCTTAAAGTGAAAACTCTTCCTTTTGATTGTATTTTACATTTTCATATTTCTGACTGTACAGGTGAACTGATGAAGTTTTGGTTTATTTTTATTGTTTAGTTTTAATCTACTGCTATTAATAATCCACAATTACCTACAATAAATATAAACATTATTATTGTCAGTATTGACAGTTTGATTGTTAGTCGCCTTCTAACAAAGTATAAATTCACAATAAAAAGGAAACTCTGTATTCATGATTTGGTTTTAATGGCTGATTAATCACCTCAGTTGTACAAAAACAACTGACCACCATGAAACTGTCTTTATAGTAGCTGAGTTACTGTGACCGAGCACTAGACAAATCTTTCCCCAATATGCATTTAAAAAATGTGAATAATACTAAACATTACTTACATGACTCAGTATGACAGAATTATAAATGATATAATACCACTAATTATAATACATACTCATAATAATTGGTTAGACATGTACTACATCCAGGGAACCATAAGGTCTCCTGAGGATAACAACATTCAGCAGCAGAGACCAGCGTCGACTTCACAGGGTCTTCATCAGGACGGAAATACTTTAACAAATACTTTCATACTTTAATATTCAATTTTATTTTCAGAATTTTATTTTAGTACTTAGGTCATGACATCAACTGTCATGTTTTGTCCAACCAACAGTCCAAAACCCAAAAGATATTTACTTTATTATAATGGCAAGACAAAGAAAAGTAGCACATTTTCACACTTAACAGGAGGATTTTGTTTTATTTATTTATTGATTTCTTTTAACTTAAATAATAACTTGAATAATAACCATACAAGTCATATCTCTCAGGATGATGCATAATCTATTTCTGATATACTGAGATATCAAATTAAACATTTTTAATTCTAATCGTTTTCTTAAGCCCACAGTCTCTGAAGGGTCTCAAATATAAAAACTTTTACAGGAACAAATGAAGCAAAACACTACATGTGGTGTTACAGTTCTTTGATTTTAACCTGGCTTTAAATTTGAGAAATCTTTTTTCAATGTTTGGGCAACATCTGCATGTTACTGAATCCATAGATCAACATCTGCCTCGATATTCCTTTTCTTTTAGGAATTACTGAACCTTAATAGTAGGGACATCTCCTCCGATTCATACAACAACAATGTAGTAACTTCAGAGAGTTTATATATATATATATATATATATATATATATATATATATCTCAAAATAAACATCTTAAATATTGTATTCTTACTGATATGTCACTTGTATTTCATTGTTTTAACTGTTTCATACACAACAGTCAGCTTGAAACTTAATACATTGAATTCTACACGTTTTTGGTAGCTTATCATAGTTATGTTTATGTTGATTATAATAGTCATTGATGATGATTTTAAAGTCTATAATTATCAGTCAGTTCAGAGAAAACAGGACAACCTTCCTACATTTGACATCATCATCATCATCATCTTTGTATATTCAGTTACTGAAAGGAAGCAGCTCTTTAGTTGGAGGTGTGTGTGGCTCTTAAAAGAGCCGTTGTGTTTGTTGTAGAATCACTTCCGGGTCTTTACTTCTTGGCGGCCTTCTCGGTCTTCTTGGGCAGCAGGACGGCCTGGATGTTGGGCAGCACGCCGCCCTGAGCGATGGTCACTCCGCCCAGCAGCTTGTTGAGCTCCTCGTCGTTGCGGACGGCCAGCTGCAGGTGGCGGGGGATGATCCTGGTCTTCTTGTTGTCGCGGGCTGCGTTACCGGCCAGCTCCAGGATCTCAGCGGTCAGGTACTCCAGCACCGCCGCCAGGTAGACGGGGGCGCCGGCACCGACACGCTGAGCGTAGTTACCCTTTCTCAGCAGCCTGTGAACACGGCCGACTGGGAACTGAAGCCCGGCACGGGAGGAGCGGGTCTTGGCTTTTGCTCTGGCCTTACCGGCACCGGTTTTTCCACGTCCAGACATTTTACTTGTTTCTTTTATTTTTTTATTTTTTCCCCGAGTACGAGAAACGTATGTTCAACACTTCCCCAAAACCGGCTTTATATTTCTACCGAGCTGCTCTGTGATTGGCCAGATTGGGCGTAACTGTGATCGCCCAATCAGAAAAGAGCTCAGTCAAGTTCCTGTATTAACCACAAGGCTTCCTCTTTATACTACATGGCATTTCAAAATAAAACGTGGCAGATTAAAAAGGATAATTCTATACTGCCCATCATATTGTTATTGTTCCTTTTCTTGTTCTGTAAATTGCCTTTTGTAATTTTTTTTTGCTGCTTATAAAAGTTTGAGGGAAAAAATTAAGTCTCTCTGATTCTAGTGTTTGTTAAAAGTCAAGCAGCTGTGTTTTGTATGCGCTGAAGGAGTGAGATCGTTTTTGGTTTTAAACCCTGGATACAATGAATTACAATAATCTAACCGAGATGATATAAAAGCATGAATGAGCTTCTCGAGATCAGAGAGAAAAGACCTGATTTTTGAGATGTTCCTCTGCTGACAACTTTTGTAACTTGTTTTTCAAATTAAAGGTCACTGCTGAATATTACACCTGCACCTGTTTCTGTCTGCAGGTTTGACATGTAGACAAGGTGACAAGATGCTTTTGTAAAATTGGGACTTTGGAGGACCAAAAAAAAAAAAGGAAAAAAAAAAATTCAGATTTATTACTTTAAATAATTATTAAATAAAATAAACATTGAATGAATTAATTAATTTAAACACATTTTTACGCAACAAAGTAAAAATCGTCTGGTTCAGTGATAGTTTGTAAAGAATACAAATAATGTTAATAATGCAACACGCAGTAAGCTAGTTGAGCTAGCTCTAAATTTGTTTTATCTGACATCTGTGGTGTTGTCAGGTCACATGACCTCCTCATAAATGTGGACTTGTGTTTCCATCTTTAAGAAATGTGTAACAGGATTTCTGAACAGATCAGGACCGAGACTTCTGACTTGTATTTACTAGAGTCAGCAAAAACTGGCAGTTACGAGACAAAACAAGGAAGTGGAACAAACTCAAAAAATGGACAAGCCGCATGAGATCAACATCATAGGACTTTCTTTTGTTGTTACATACAGTGGGGCAAAAAAGTATTTAGTCAGCCACCGATTGTGCAAGTTCTCCCACTTAAAAGATGAGAGAGGTCTCCAATTTTCATCATAGGTACCACTTCAACTATGAGAGACAGAATGGGGGGAAAGAATCCAGGAAATCACATTGTAGGATTTTTAATGAATTAATTGGTAAATTCCTCGGTAAAATAAGTATTTGGTCACCTACAAACAAGCAAGATTTCTGGCTCTCACAGACCTGTAACTTCTTCTTTAAGAGGCTCCTCTGTCCTCCACTCGTTACCTGTATTAATGGCACCTGTTTGAACTCGTTATCAGTATAAAAGACACCTGTCCACAACCTCAAACAGTCAGACTCCAAACTCCACTATGGCCAAGACCAAAGAGCTGTCAAAGGACACCAGAAACAAAACTGTAGACCTGCACCAGGCTGGGAAGACTGAATCTGCAATAGGTAAGCAGCTTGGTGTGAAGAAATCAACTGTGGGAGCAATTATTAGAACGTGGAAGACATACAAGACCACTGATAATCTCCCTCGATCTGGGGCTCCACGCAAGATCTCACCCCGTGGGGTCAAAATGATCATGAGAACTGTGAGCAAAAATCCCAGAACCACACGGGGGGACCTAGTGAATGACCTGCAGAGAGCTGGGACCAAAGTAACAAAAGCTACCATCAGTAACGCACTACGCCGCCAGGGACTCAAATCCTGCAGTGCCAGACGTGTCCCCCCTGCTTAAGCCAGTACATGTCCAGGCCCGTCTGAAGTTTGCTAGAGAGCATTTGGATGATCCAGAAGAGGATTGGGAGAATGTCAGATGAAACCAAAATAGACCTTTTTGGTAAAAACTCAACTTGTCGTGTTTGGAGGAGAAAGAATGCTGAGTTGCAGCCAAAGAACACCATACCTACTGTGAAGCATGGGGGTGGAAACATCATGCTTTGGGGCTGTTTTTCTGCAAAGGGACCAGGACGACTGATCCGTGTAAAGGAAAGAATGAATGGGGCCATGGATCGTGAGATTTTGAGTGAAAACCTCCTTCCATCAGCAAGGGCATTGAAGATGAAACGTGGCTGGGTCTTTCAGCATGACTATGATCCTAAACACACCGCCCGGGCAACGAAGGAGTGGCTTCGTAAGAAGCATTTCAAGGTCCTGGAGTGGCCTAGCCAGTCTCCAGATCTCAACCCCATAGAAAATCTTTGGAGGGAGTTGAAAGTCCGTGTTGGCCAGCGACAGCCCCAAAACATCACTGCTCTAGAGGGGATCTGCATGGAGGAACGGGCCAAAATACCAGCAACAGTGTGTGAAAACCTTGTGAAGACTTACAGAAAACGTTTGACCTCTGTCATTGCCAACAAAGGGTATATAACAAAGTATTGAGATGAACTTATGTTATTGACCAAATACTTATTTTACACCATAAGTTGCAAATAAATTCTTTAAAAAATCAGACTGATTTTCTGGATTTTTTTTTTTTTTTTTTCCCCTCATTCTGTCTCATAGTTGAAGTGTACCTATGATGAAAATTGGAGACCTCATCTTTTAAGTGGGAGAACTTGCACAATTGGTGGCTGACTAAATACTTTTTTGCCCCACTGTAACAGCTCCATGAAACTACAACCCTCACCAAATGTCTCTGAAAGATTATTGTTTCTTAATATTTTTATCTGTGCCTTTAACTGTTTTTATTTGTAAACAGTACACATTTAAAATCATTAATTCTGCTATAAATCATTTCACTTGTCAAACCGCAGCAGTCTGTCGATGCTGGTGTTCTATAATTAAATCTCTATACAGTGCCTTGCAAAAGTATTCATACCCCTTGACCTTTTCCACATCTTGTCACGTTACAAGCACAAACTTAAATGTATTTTATACACCTGACCTGTCTGGTGTGTTCCTTAGTCTTCATGATGCTGTTTGTTCACTAATGTTCTCTAACAAACCTCTGAGGCCTTCACAGAACACCTGTATTTATACTGAGACTGAAGTACACACAGATGGACTCTATTTACTAATTAGGTGACTTCTGAAGGCAGTTGGTTGAACTGGATTTTATTTAGGGGTATCAGAGTAAAGGGGGCTGAATACACATGCACGCCACACTTTTCAGATTTTTATTTGTAAAAAATCTTGAACACCACGTATCATTTTCCTTCCACTTCACAATTATGTTCTACACATCACATAAAATTCCAATAAAATACATTTAAGTTTGTGCTTGTAATGTGACAAAATGTGGAAACGGTCAAGGGGTATGAATACTTTTGCAAGGCACTGCATATATTAATTTGTAATAATCTTTCTCTTCTTTTTCGCCACACACTGATCTTCAACCCAGAGAGCATTTCTGGAGACGCAGCAGAAACATTTTTAACAAAGGCTATTTTTAATCTGCTACCAAGCTCGACCACTTTCAAACATCAATTATCTTTTGGTAGCTGTAGTAAAAACAGTACCACCATTGTATTACTATTCTGTTACAAGTAAAAGTATTATGAGCCAAATGTTCTTAAAAGTATCAAAAATAAAAGTACTCATTGTGCCATTAAGCAGATTATTATTCCAGATACTTTAACAACATTAATGTTGCAGCTGGTAAAAGATGCACTTTTACCAGCATAAATTAACTTGACTTTGATGTAAGAGACTGTTTGGGTCCAACATAATAGAAATATACACCTCAAAACTGACATTATAAAGGAGGAAAAGCTCTTCAGTGGAAGCTGTGGTGGCTCTTAAAAGAACCTTTGGTGCACTGAGTGCTGGATTAAGGAGCCGCTTCACTTCTTGGACTTCTTAGCTGCTGTTTTCTTTGCCGGAGCTTTCTTCACAGCGGGCTTCTTCACGGTCTTCACCTTTTTAACGGGAGTCTTCTTGGGACTCTTCTTCGCTGCCGGCTTTTTGACAGCCTTCTTTGCCGGTGCCTTCTTCTTCGGGGATTTCTTAACTGCTGCCTTCTTGGCTGCTGCTTTCTTAGCAGCAGGTTTCTTCGCCGGTGTAACTTTCTTGGCAGCGGGCTTCTTGGCCTTGGCGGGGGCTTTCTTCTTCACCACCTTCTCCGCAGGTTTAGCGGCTTTGGGCTCCGCCTTGGCGAGCTTGAAAGAGCCGGAGGCCCCGGTCCCTTTGGTCTGGCTCAGCTTCCCTGCGGTCACCAGTTTGGTCACGGCGGTGTTGATGCGTTTGTTGGACTTGGTCACATCGACGCCTTTAGCGCCCAGAACCTTTTTAATGGCCGCCAGCGAGATCCCCTTGCGCTCCTTGGACTCCGCCACGGCGCCGATGATGAGCTTCGGGAGGGTGGGTCCATCCTTCTTGGGCCGGGGAGCCGCCTTCTTCTTCGGGGCTTTAGCCGGGGCTTTGGCTTTAGCCGGGGCCGCTGCTGGAGCTTCTTCCGCCATCTTTGAGTCTCGCGCTCTGCTGTCTGTCTGAAGGTGTCCGAGCTGAGAGGAGGCGGGACTTATAAAGCACATGAGAACCGTGGAGAGGCAACACACAGCCGCTCTGCCGCGCGGCTGAAATATGGCGACACTTGTGTTTTCTCTTCCACATTTTGGGGATAAAATCCACATAAGAGAAACGTTTTAGACCATAATAGTTATTGTAGCAGTGAGGAAACATTCTTCCCTTCAGACTGAGGTCGTGTTTGGCGACGAGGACTCGTGTATTTAATTATAGGAGGCGTCAAACCTCTCTAATACACCGTCACTTTGTACAACTCGCAGCGAGTTTTCTTCACATTTCGTCTCCTAAAATGGCTAAAAGCGATCTGTATTAAACGTGACAGTGGTGTTCCAGTAAGCAGAGACGTGTGAGGATAGAATAAAACTGAAATCGCCTCAGTAATGTGATTCATTTGGTTTTAATCAGGGAGGTTTTCGGTGGAGGTAAACACACGGCTGCTGCCGGTGAGTCGGCGGTTAGACGGACTCCTGTCACAGATGGATCCGCTGGAAAAGACTTCCCGTCTCCACTAATGTTAGATTTAACATGAAGGGACTGACAGCACAGTGCAGAGGATAATAATTCTCTGATTTAACATGTCAGTAAAGTAATAAGCTATTTCTTTCTTCTGCTGTACAGAGACCTGACTTATTGAAATAACTTTAATCAGCTCCAGTTTGTGTTCAGACCTGCTTTCTGTCTGTAACATGATTTGATCAAGACTGATGATAATAGAAATATGTGATTTTACATATTATTATTTATCTTATATATTTTAAGATTTTATTTTGCTAGAGTTAGGTTCTGTTAACTGATAATTGTTTATAATTTTTGTCAATGCAAAACTGCTGTTGAAACTTGGATGTAATTTATATGTGATGGTTAACAACTCAATGATATTGACATTATTTTGTTTTGATAATAAACAAACATATATTTTTAAGTAGGGGGAGGAGACATTTAGAATATTTACATAAGAACATTAAATATAAATGATTTAGGAAAACACAAGACATTTTTCTTAAACATATAAAAACAACAAAATCATTCATTTGGCATTGAACAAACCTGGCAATCAGTCCTGCCCTCCTGCCGCGAAAACAAAAACACAATAAGCTCACAGGTGAAAACACATGAACTGTTAATACATTTCGAATTACGTTAGCATGTAATTCATCCGAAACTACACAAACCTGTTTATACATAAACTTAACAACCACGACTAACTTGCTGGCGTTCACTTAAACAAGAAGACATCAGACAGCGCCAAGATAAAATATCGTTACATGTTCGTTCATTGTTAACTTCTTCATTCATGTAAACATAACTTACCTTTCAGCAACGTCCACACAGATGTCAGCTGTCGATCCACATTCCACGCTATAAAAGGCTGCATTCAGAAAACGGTTCTCCCGTTTAGGCTGCGATGGTGCGGAAAGTTAAAACAGAATCAACTTTTGGAGAAACTCAACCAACGTCACGCCGACGATCAGACCGGCAGACGCCCAGGTGAAGAAGAACCTTGTTTAGCATGTAGCATTGTAGCATTCCACCGTTTACGGAGCAACTGTGAAGATGGAAGAGAGACTGATCAATGGGCACCATGATGGCTGTACATCAGCTGTTCAACCCTGCCACGAGGGAGCACAAAGACGTTAATCGCTGTGCAGTCGCTTAGTGTTGTATCGCTCTGGATTGCTACAATCAGCCATGTAGTGACACTCCCACACCGCCCACAGCTGGAGCCGAGGAGCTGATCCGGACTCAACTTCTGTGGTAATGGATCGGCATTAAGGGCAGTGGACCATCATAACAGTTTTTGTCTCCAACGTAACTTTTCCGTTCGCAGAAACTGTTCTTCAGACGGTTACAGCAGTTTGAATTAAACAAGCAGAACAAATTACAAATATTGTATGATATTTAAGAGATATTTGTAATTTAAGTACCCGCCTCACCTGCTAAATACCAAGAATTGCTATCACATATTTTGTGGAATGTATAAATATGATACATATTAACATAAGATTTATTTATGTTAAGTTATAATTATATTATTTTCACATTAAACTGTATATTTATTAGCCATCTCATATGTACGTCACTTACTATGTGATAATAACACTGTTATTTTCTGTGATACTTATTTCTCCTGGAAATCAATAACGTCTCGCATTACAGTTTCTCGACTCTTTAACGGAGGCTAAAAGAAATGTTTCCGCCCGGTTTCGAACCGGGGACCTTTCGCGTGTTAGGCGAACGTGATAACCACTACACTACGGAAACTGATATAGTGGACTTAAGGGGTCAGTTCATATAAAATACTTGTATACACGGGCCGGTACATAGGACGTGATAGGACATTGTATCAGTGTCAAGTTATGTGCATGGCTAGAAACCTAAATAAAGATTAATGACATGTAAAAAAAAATAGGGGGGGGCGGGGGGGTTCTAAAAGAAAAAAGATTGGATGTTGTGGAAAAGATTTTGCATTTATACTTTTGGCCTGAGAAGCTCTGTTTTTAGAAATAATGACAGCTTTCAAAAACAATGATTACTCTGTTAAAGTGAGTGAGACCTCAGGGCCCGTTACTGTAGTGGAGCTGCCGTCTACAACCACACTATTCTCTGTCGTGTGTGTGTGTGTGTGTGTGAGTGTCTGTACCATTAATGCTATTTGTCTCCACCCAGTGGCACCATTCAGATATAACACCAACCGTGCTGGGCCTGGAATTTAGTAATTTATGCACCGTTTTCTACACAATTACTTGAGTTTTAAGAGAAGACAACATAATGCACCCCTTTACACTGGCTTTCAGTTTCTTTTAGAATTGATTAGATAGTTAAACTCCCCCTATTAACCTGCATGCAAGGGCTTTCTTATAAGTTAATTTTAACTGGTTAATATGTATATTCAGGTGTGTATACAGTATGTGTGCTTACATGTTTTTAAAATAAAAATTGTTGCTGTTTTGAATTTTGTTGGTGTTTATTTATTTTATTTATTTCATTTTGGTATTTTCTTTAGTCTTTTTGTCTTCATTTTCTTCTTGTTACCTGATCCAAATATTTATTGTTCATTTGGTATATCTAACTGTTTTTATTGTTTTCTGTTTGCATTTTGTAAAGCATTTTTAATTGCTGGTTTTGGTAAGTTCTATATAAATAAACATTATTATTATTATTATTATTATTATTATTATTATTATGTGGGAGGAAACTGAGCACCTGGGGAAAACCCACAGCAACACTGGGAGAACATACACCTCCACACAGAAGGTGTGAAGACTCAAAGAAGAAGAAGAATCAAATCTTCACCCTCTTGCTGTGGAGCTGCAGTGTGATTTATAAATACATACTCAAAATGCTAAAGCTTTGGCTGAACTTTGTGTAGACTTTTGTGAAGACTGAGGACTGTGTATTTTTGTTCACCTTTTCTTACAGCAAAGCTTGCGTTGGTTATCTGTTGCTCCTGGATGAAGAAGAAGGGGGATTACTGCAAAAACCCTCCCTAAGTATGTATGGGCAGTGAATTTGAGATTTTTAGAGAATAGGAGGCGTGTGATATAAGGGAAGAAGTGGTCCGCTGTTAGTTAGCATCAGAGCTACCTCCACAGCAGGCAGTGAAGGAAGGGCTTCACAATTGCAGTCTTGGTTGAAGATAGGTTACAAACATATCAAACATTTGTCCCAGTATATACTGATGGATCCAAGGATCCTAATACAGGGGGCACAGCGCAGGTTTTGCTTGTAGTATACCAGCCTTACAAGAAGAACATCAGATTATTTGTCCGCATACACAAACACGAGATGATGGCAATTGCAACAGCATTACAGTGGATAGAAGAGTTACAAATTAGGTTAGGTTAAAAAAAGGTTATTCTTTGTACAGATTTGTGTTCTGCATTACATGCATTAATGTCATTGCAGTCATTTACATCTCACAGTAGGCAGGATATAGTTAATGAGATATATGAAACTCTGTACAAATTTAGAAATATGAATATTTTGATAACATTCATGCGGATACCAGCTCACAGAGGGATAAAGGGCATTGACATTGTGGATGCATTAGCAAAACAGGTTCTGAAGCATGAGGAGATTATGGACATTTCATTCAGTAAATCTGAAGCAAGAGGAATAATCAAAAGAAACATTATTAAAGAGAAAACACAGGACGACACGTTTATGCAGTTAACAAAACAAACATCCCTCAGGATTATGTGAGCACTGTCAAATAGAGATATCAGTGGAGCACGTCAGTTCTTCACTGCCGAAAGTACTATCGAGAACGAGAAACAAAGAGAAATCAGGAAGCTTGGAGTGGAAGAGCTGAGTCTAAATAAATCAGTTAGAGAGTCTATTCCATTATTTGAAAGAAACTGGGCTGATCAAAATAATTGAGTATATAGTTGTTTGTTGTGTGTTTGGATTAACTCTGGTCCACACTCCAATATAGTAGGTGGCGGTAATGCAACTTGACGCTGGTTGCCACCCGCCATAAAACACAAAAATGAAGTAGAAGTCCGCCTGTCAGTTGCGCATGCGTATCACGACGCCGCTTGTTGTAATAGAAATTATGGCCGTCGCGATGCAGACGGAGGATTTTCCATACTTACCTTCGGGACTGGCGGAGGGTATGGCCTGTTTCTTTACTATGTTCACGTCTATTTTAAAAGAGCACTGCGTCAGTGCACTCAGTCTCTGTCGGGGCTATTCAAGCTTAAAATGCCAGTGTTGCCGTTAGCTTCCTTCAAGCTAACCTTAGCCGGCATTGCAGGGTAAGCGGAGCGGGGTTGCTAAACTATGCTAAGCTAAGCTAAGCTAGCTGTTTAGCCGTTTCGGTTCCAAGGTCGACGAGAGCATGTCTGCATCCGATGTTGCCTCCGAATGATTGTGAATCAATCCCTCTGCCCGTGGACCAGTGGAGACTGAGGGAGGCATCTTTAGGTTTGGTTCAGCAGACATGCATGTTGGTTTTAGGCCATATACGGGTTGCACTTAGCTATAATCCTGGTCTTGCTGGTGTACTTAGCGTTAGTAACACATGAAAGACACACGTTACTTTTGAACTTCTGAATGGACGGCATTGTAACTTAGCTAAAGTTTGTATGAATTGTCTGAAAGTATTTTTTTAAAAGCAAACGTGTCTAATATCTGTGTTTTATATTTGTTCTACCTCTCAGTAGTGCTGTCAGCTTTGTTTGAGTGGACCACCGCAGCTAAATGGTTGTAGTTCAAATCCCCAGTTTGCATTCATTTAATTAAATATCATTTAATCAATTTCAGTCCCTTTTTATATAACTTCTATTCCGCACTACTGATGTGATGCCAAAACCAACTGCAAAACAAGGCATGCAGTCTCAGCAGCTGTTAAAGTGTCTGAGTAGATATTATCTTGAATTCTGGTTTATCACAATATCAGTGTTGTTTTTCTTCCTCTGATCTTATTGGTTATCATATATGCATATCCTATGATCCTATGAGAATCCCTCAAAAACTGTCTTAGAGAGTGCAAATATCTAATGTCACCCCCAAGTTGTTGTTAGATAATTGAAATAACGGTAAATAGTCGACAATGTCATGAAATGGTGCAAAACACACGTGTCTACAGAGCTGGTGAGTGTGTGGAAAGGCTGTGTCCATACACCATTTTGTCACGTGATGTTTTTATTATTTGTATTTGTCTGACGTTATGAAATGTAATATTAAGTCAAGTCTAATTTATTTTACGTTTAAAAACAATAGGTGTTGACCAAAGTGCTTTACAGTGAAATTTAAAATACAATTGATAAACAGCAAGATGAGATGTGTCAGAAACCTTCTGATTTTCTTCCAGCTGTGGAGAAGTGCATCACTGATACTGGTAACTTTTTAACTATCACTCCCTCTTGCACACCAGGTGCCAATCATAACGCGAGCATTGTGGCTCTCTGTGTTAACGTCCTGTCACGTCTGAATAAAGTCGTAAGGAACGCGATGTAACGTACACCTGCAGTATGTCTGAAGGACGAAAAGCCTTTAAACATCTTACATTTACCAGGCAGGAATTACTCACAATGAGAAAGAAAGCTGTTTAAAAGGGGCTTGTTTTCAAAACTTCTAATTCTGAGGATTTCAGAGCCAGTGAAGTTGGACTCTACTGAGCTGCTTGTTGTTTGATCTTTTTCCACAGATATTTTTTTATGTTGTGTTTATAATTACATTTTCCCAGAAGATGTAACCTGATTTGAAATCTCCTGTTTCTCTCTCTTCTCCCCCTGCAGTAAATAAGATGATAAAGGAGCACAGCGACCTGTTTTCTGACTCCCAGTGTAAAGTCTGCAGTGCTGTCCTAATTTCGGAGTCTCAGAAGTTGACTCATTATCAGGTCAGTGAGTGATATGAGGAGAAAGCTGCATAATTACTAGCTTGAAGGTCTGATTATTTAACACACTTTACATCACATTAATGGTTTTATTAGAGCCTTCCACATTAAGCTGGATAGGTAGGTAGTATCTGTGATTCACTACGTTATTCTCAAGTTGTCTTGACAACAGAAACCTGGCTTAGGTTGAATTATATCACAGAGAGCACAAGGGCACAGAACAGAGGTTTAACCAGCTGAGACTCAGCAGAGTAACCAGACTTTTGGCCACACATTTTGGCTGTGATGCACATTTTTGTTTTTGTTTTTGGCCGACTGAAAAGAGGACGACAAAGAAGAGACTGAACTGTTTCCCTGTTGTTCAGACATTTCTGTGTGGACAGAGATCTTTACGAATACGGCCTGGAAACTTAGTGTGGACAAAAGGTTTTCACGTGTAAACTGCGTTTTAAAAATTAGCTGAGTACTTAGGTCAGTATCCAAAATATACTATAATATACTTTGTTTTGATATTTTACCTTTTCGGTCTATAAAATGTTAGCAACAAAGATAAGCAGGGTTCAACATTAACTATGGCCCGTGGCCACCAAATACTCCATGTAGTTGTATCCCTGTACTGCGAGCCTTCGCCAAAGCAACGTTACAGTTCCACAAACATCCCGATTCCTTCGCACCTTTTAGTTCAACGTTTGATCATCGTATCTGCGCGAGGAAGCGAGACTGTGAGAGAATATACAGTGGGTACGGAAAGTATTCAGACCCCTTTAAATCTTTCACTCTTTGTTTCATTGCAGCCATTTGCTAAAATCGAAAAAGTTCATTTTATTTCTCATTAATGTACACTCAGCACCCCATCTTGACAGAAAAAAACAAATGTAGAAATTTTTGCAAATTTATTAAAAAAGAAAAACTGAAATATCACATGGTCATAAGTATTCAGACCCTTTGCTCAGTATTGAGTAGAAGCACCCTTTTGAGCTAGTACAGCCATGAGTCTTCTTGGGAATGATGCAACAAGTTTTTCACACCTGGATTTGGGGATCCTCTGCCATTCTTCCTTGCAGATCCTCTCCAGTTCCGTCAGGTTGGATGGTGAACGTTGGTGGACAGCCATTTTCAGGTCTCTCCAGAGATGCTCAATTGGGTTTAGGTCAGGGCTCTGGCTGGGCCAGTCAAGAATGGTCACAGAGTTGTTCAGAAGCCACTCCTTGGTTATTTTAGCTGTGTGCTTAGGGTCGGTCATTGTCTTGTTGGAAGGTGAACCTTCGGCCCAGTCTGAGGTCCTGAGCACTCTGGAAGAGGTTTTCTTCCAGGATATCTCTGTACTTGGCCTCATTCATCTTTCCTTCAATTGCAACCAGTCGTCTTGTCCCTGCAGCTGAAAAACACCCCCGTAGCATGATGCTGCCACCACCATGTTTCACTGTTGGGATTGTATTGGGCAGGTGATGAGCAGTGCCTGGTTTTCTCCACACATACCGCTTAGAATTAATGCCAAAAAGTTCAATCTTGGTCTCATCAGACCAGAGAATCTTATTTCTCATAGTCTGGGAGTCCTTCATGTGTTTTTTGGCAAACTCTATGCGGGCTTTCATATGTCTTGCACTGAGGAGAGGCTTCTGTCGGGCCACTCTGCCATAAAGCCCCGACTGGTGGAGGGCTGCAGTGATAGTTGACTTTGTGGAACTTTCTCCCATCTCCCTACTGCATCTCTGGAGCTCAGCCACAGTGATCTTTGGGTTCTTCTTTACCCCTCTCACCAAGGCTCTTCTCCCACGATTGCTCAGTTTGGCTGGACGGCCAGGTCTAGGAAGAGTTCTGGTTGTCCCAAGCTTCTTCCATTTAAGGATTATGGAGGCCACTGTGCTCTTAGGAACCTTGAGTGCTGCAGAAATTCTTTTGTAACCTTGGCCAGATCTGTGCCTTGCCACAATTCTGTCTCTAAGCTCCTTGGGCAGTTCCTTCGACCTCATGATTCTCATTTGCTCTGACATGCACTGTGAGCTGTAAGGTCTTATATAGACAGGTGTGTGCCTTTCCTAATCAAGTCCAGTCAGTTTAATTAAACACAGCTGGACTCCAATGAAGAAGTAGAACCATCTCAAGGAGGATCAGAAGAAATGGACAGCATGTGAGTTAAATATGAGTGTCACAGCAAAGGGTCTGAATACTTATGACCATGTGATATTTCAGTTTTACTTTTTTAATAAATTTGCAAAAATTTCTACATTTCTGTTTAAAATGAACTTTTTCGATTTTAGCAAATGGCTGCAATGAAACAAAGAGTGAAAAATTTAAAGGGGTCTGAATAC
The DNA here is from genome assembly GCA_008360985.2 of Macquaria ambigua. Lineage (NCBI taxonomy): Eukaryota > Metazoa > Chordata > Actinopteri > Centrarchiformes > Percichthyidae > Macquaria > Macquaria ambigua. The sequence continues at coordinate 48,703 of VMKM01001978.1, read as the reverse complement.
TTTCTGTACCCACTGTATATACGTGTATGTAATTAATGTTGTGATATTGTTCTCAGACACAGTATTCAGTACGCCTTGCATACTGCAAATTAATGACAGGAACAATAGCTGGATTAAAAATATTTCCATGACTTTTACAAAACCTTTTCTGGTTTCCAAAACCTTTCCAGGCCTGGAAACCCCCATTTTCAAATTCCATGACTTTTCCAGGTTTTTCATGACTGTCTTAACCCCGTCAGAGTGTTTTGTAGTTAATTGTTTTTTTCCTGTTTGTGTCCTGCTGTGTTTGTAGAAGTTGGGTCCAGCCAACACGCTGCACTTTGTGGTCAGAGACGTGAAAAAGGTGAGTGTTGTGTTTTTATACTGTGGCCAAAGACACCAGTGATCCACATTGTGAGGGATCTGTAAGTCAACTTATAACAACCTGCAAATGTCTCAGCTGGACTGGAAACATTTTTATGGGCATCAATCAGTGAATCAGTCAATCAATCAATCAATCAATCAATCAACTAATCACATATTTCAAAGGAAAGTTGCTAAAAGCAGAGGAAACTGACTAATAATGTCTCTCCTCAGTATTGATTGTACTCTGTGTTGTTTGTGAGTCAAAGTTTGTTTTTGGCTCCTTCATAGTCTCTAATCTGATCATGTGACATCAGATGGATTATTATTATTATTATTATTTTAAAAATATAAACTTTTCAGAGCTGCAGAGGTGCATCTTTCCTCCCAGGCGTATCCTAATGTTTTGTTCCCCAGAAACAACAATAATGAACACTATATTAATAAGTATTATTTTGTAAATGTGAAATAATTTTAAAATCAATAATACAATACCTAGTTTCATTCCAATATTAACAGTGTTTCCCCATATTCCCTGTCAGTTTATAAATTTGTACTTAATAATTGTGAAATAAATACTCTGTAATCTTTTGTACTAAAGTGTTTAGCTAGCCATGTGTGCAGAAGTGAAACTGGATGTGTTTGTTGGAGCGACTCTTGAGATCATTTGTCTGTTTGACAGTGAGAGAGGAAATAATAGAACGTTTGAGAATTGATCAATAAAAGTGATTTGTGTTTCAGGGGAATCTTCCTCCAGATTACCAGATCACGTTGATCGATATTGGCCTGGTGCTGGAGTTCCTGATGGGTGGAGCTTACCGCTGCAAATACACCAGGAAGAGCTTCAGGACGCTGTACAACAACCTGTATGGCCTCAAACGAGTGAGCCAACCTCCATTAAAGATCCTCAGCAGTTAGAGACAGACACACTGCAGCCACATGCTGTTCACTGAGTTTCATGTCCTAAGACCCTTCATTCAGTTAGTGTCCCCAACAGGAATATAACTATATGTTTACAGTTCACAGAGGAGGAGCGCCGATCAAACTTCACACTAAACCCTCTTATTTGAGTTGATAAATGACACCGACAGTCTCCTCATCACACTAGAGCCAAGTAGATTTTCACATCCAGGAAATCTGTATGGTCACAAACATCAGAGAAAACTATCGATTGATCCTCGTCCCATTTCCTAGTGTTTATTGAACTAAGAAAATCAAGTAATTCTGTCTGTAACATGAGACACTGAGCCTAAACACCCGACAAAGGAAACAAGCTTCTGTTGTAATAAACACTATAAAAGAGGGACCAGGATCAATAGATGGGGTAATAAGGTGGCTGTACGTGTCATCTGCTAACTGAGTCAAGTTTCTCTGTCCACCTCCTTAAAACTAGTAGAGTAGAAATATCATGTGGCTCTAATATTAGTACGTTAATAATAAACTCGTCCTATTTTCTCTTACAGCCTAAAGCTCTGAAACTTCTTGGAATGGAGGTTTGTTGTTTTTGGGATTTTTAATATTTTGGATTTGATGGTGGATTTAGTGTCTGACATGTGGACTGGTACATGTGGTTCCTGCAGGATGACGAGCCCCGTCCAAAGGGGAAAGGAAAGAAGAACAAGAAAAAGGAGGAGGAGGTGGACATCGACGTGGATGACCCCGAGGTCAGCAGGTTTCAGTACCCCTTCCATGAGCTGATGGTGTGGGCTGTGCTGATGAAGCGCCAGAAGATGGCGCTGTTCCTGTGGCAGCGGGGGGAGGAGGCCATGGCCAAAGCTCTGGTGGCCTGTAAACTCTACAAGGCCATGGCCCACGAGTCATCCCAGAGCGAGCTGGTAGACGACATCTACCAGGACCTGGAGAACAACTCCAAGTGAGTCCTACAGAACCAGAGTCCAGGTCCTGTTCAGACCAGATCTGTGTCAGATCCAGACTGGACTCTGATCTCTTTGAGAAAATAATAGTTGAAAATGAGCTCCACCTCAACCAGCTCCAACAGTAAAATCCCGCTTTACATTCATGAATGAGGAATAATAATCGAATGATATCAGATATAATAGTATAACATCTTTTAATACTTTAAGTACATTTTCCTGATTATACTACTGAAGTCACATTTTCAATGCAGAACTTTTACTTGGAACAGAGTATTTGTACAGTGTCGTATTAGTACTTCTACTGAGAAAAGGTTTTCCTTGAAACATTTCCTGAGCGTTCAAAGACATCATCTGTGATGAGACCTCACCTCTCCTGAAGGTCATGGTCACATGACCAGACACCTCCCTCCCTCCTGTGTGCTGATTCATCTGTTACTACCTCGACCTCTGTAGCATCAGCAGCACCGTTCAATACTTTTGCTGAGTCATCATGAGTAAAATAGTGTACGAGGAATACAGCGGTGTTCATCTTATAATGATCAAAGTCTGACAGTGTAGCTGAGCTTGACTGAGGATTAAGCCTTTGATTTAGGTAACAAACTTTATTCCTCTAATGGTGAAGAGCTGAAGGTGAGTTTAGACTGAACCTGTGCAGTGAACTTCACAGCCTGTGTCTGTAGACTGAGTGTGGTTTCTGTGCAGGGAGTTTGGTCAGCTGGCCTATGAGCTGTTGGATCAGTCGTACAAACATGACGAGCAGGTGGCCATGAAGCTGCTGACGTATGAACTAAAGAACTGGAGTAACTCCACCTGTCTGAAGCTTGCAGTCGCTGCCAAACACAGAGACTTCATCGCACACACCTGCAGCCAGATGCTGCTGACGGACATGTGGATGGGCTGTCTGAGGATGGGCAAGAGCAACAGCCTCAAGGTACCAACAACACAGCACTGAGGGACTCTGTCAGGTCTCAGGTCTGTGCAGGATCTGGACTGGACCCTTCAGGACCTGAGAGAGGCTCTGACAACATGAACCACTCAGACATTTAAACACATCTTTGAAAACAGCGAGACAATACAAATGTTCAGGTGACGAGCACTGACCCCGTCTCCAACTGGTGTTAACTTGTGATCTGGATCTGGACATCTCACCTCTAGCAGGTGTTAATTCAGCAGATTGACATTGGATCGGTCAATTCAATTCAGTTTTATTTATATAGCGCCATATCATAACAAAGTTATCTCAGGGCACTTTTTCAAGTAGAGCAGGTCTAGACCGACTCTTTATATTTACAGAGACCCAACAGTTCCCACCATGAGCAAGCACTATGCGACAGTGGCAAGGAAAAAACTTTTAACAGGTAGAAACCTCGAGCAGAACCAGGCTCTAGGTGGGCGGTCATCTGCCTCGACCAGTTGGGTTGAAGGGGGAGGGGGGGGAGCGGGAGGGAGACAGCAGGAGGAAAGAGAACATACAGCAGCACAATACAGTTCCACATAGGGATGTAACGCAATGGTTGTGGTAATGGTATGGATGTTAACACCAACAGAAATAATACTAAGAGCAACATTATAGCAGCAATACTAATAATAAGAGCAACAGCAACTGCAGCAGCGGGTGCAGAGCAGGAGCACGGGGGCAGCAGGTGCAACCACAGATCCAGACTCTACAGCTCCGGAGGCAATAACACCTGCAGAAAGCAACAGAAGGAGAGAGAGAGAGAAAGGGGAGAGAAAGCACACAACTACAGGAAGAAGTTGAATTAATAACAAGCATTGATGGGATATGAGGGCGTACAGATGGAGAGGAAGAGGAGGAGAGAGGAGCTCAGTGCATCATAGGAAGTCCCCCGGCAGTCTAGGCCTATAGCAGCACAACGGGGGGGGGCTCAGCCCTACTATAAGCTTTATCAAAGAGGAAAGTCGTAAGCCTGCTCTTAAATGTGAGGGTGTCTGCCTCCCGTACACAAACTGGGATCTGGTTCCACAGGAGAGGAGCTTGATAGCTGAAGGCTCTGGCTCCCATTCTACTTTTAGAGACTCTAGGAACCACAAGGAACCCTGCATTCTGGGAGCGCAGTGCTCTAGTGGGGTAATAGGGTACTATGGGCTCTTTAAGATATGATGGTGCCTGACCATTTAGGGCTTTGAAGGTGAGGAGAAGGATTTTAAATTCTATTCTGGATTTTACAGGGAGCCAGTGTAGAGAAGCTAATATTGGAGATCTCTTCTTTCTTTTTCTGGTTCTTGTCAGTAAACGTGCTGCAGCATTCTGGGTCAGCTGGAGAGTCTTAAGGGACTTATTGGGGCAGCCTGATAATATAGAGTTGCAATAATCCAGCCTAGATGTAACAAATGCATGGACTAGTTTTTCTGCATCTGTTTGAGACAGGATGTGCCTGATTTTTGCAATGTTATGTAAGTGAAAAAAGGCAGTCCTTGAAGTTTGTTTTATGTGGGAGTTAAAGGACATATCCTGATCAAAGATAACTCAAAGATTCCTTACGGTGTCGCTGGAGGCCAGGGCAATGCCATCTAGACAAACTATATCTTTAGATAATGTGTTTCGAAGGTGTTCGGGGCCAAGTACAATAACTTCGGTTTTGTCTGAGTTTAACATCAGAAAATTGCAAGTCATCCAGGTTTTTATGTCCTTCAGGCATGCTTGAAGTTTAGCTAATTGATTAGTTTCATCTGGCTTGATCGATAAATATAATTGGGTATCATCTGCATAACAATGAAAATTTATGGAGTGCTTCCCAATAACATTGCCCAAAGGAAGCACATACAAGGTAAACAGAATTGGTCCAAGCACAGAACCTTGTGGAACTCCGTGACTAACTTTGGTGTGCATAGAGGATTCATCGTTAACATGTACAAACTGATATCGATCTGATAAATAGGATTTAAACTAGCTTAGTGCGGTGCCTTTAATGCCAATTAAATGTTCTAGTCTCTGTAATGGAATGTGATGGTCAATGGTATCGAATGCAGCACTAAGATCTAGTAAGACAAGTACAGAGACAAGTCCTTTGTCGGATGCAATTAGATCAATCATTTGTAACTTTCACCAGTGCTGTCTCTGTGCTATGATGCACTCTAAATCCTGACTGAAAATCCTCAAACAGCTTATTGTTGTGTAGAAAGTCACACAACTGATTGGCGACTTCTTTCTCAAGGATCTTAGAGAGAAAAGGAGGGTTAGATATAGGTCTATAATTTGACAAAACCCCTGGATCAAGAGTGGTTTTTTTTAGAAGAGGTTTAAGGACTGTGGCACATAGCCTTTTAATAAGGACAGATTGATCATATCTAGTAAAGAAATGCTAACTAAGGGTAAAATTTCTTTAAGCAGCCTAGTTGGGACGGGGTCTAAGAGACACGTTGATGGCTTAGATGAAGAAATCATGGAAGTTAGCTGATTTAAGGTTGATGGGAGAAAAGCAGTCCAAATGTACATCAGGTTTTACAGTTGTTTCTAAGGTTCCTGTGTTGGAAGATAAGTCAGTACCAACTGAGGGCAGGAGCTGAATTCTGTCTCTAATAGTTAGAATTTTATCATTAAAGAAGCTCATGAAGTCGTTACTACTGAGGTCTATAGGAATACATGGCTCAACAGAGCTGTGACTCTCTGTCAGCCTGGCTACAGTGCTGAACAGAAACCTGGGGTTGTTCTTATTGTCCTCTATCAATGATGAGTAGTAGGCTGCTCTGTTTGCCTAATGGCGTGTAGTCCAGTAATAGGAATTCAAAAGTTATTAAATAATGGTCTGATAAAAAAGGATTCTGTGGAAAGACTATTAGATGTTCAATTTCTACGCCATAGACAAGAACAAGGTCGAGGGTGTGGTTAAAACAGTGAGTGGGTTTATGTACACTCTGACAGAAGCCAATTGAATCTAATAATGAGATAAACGCAGCACTAAGGCTATCATTTCCTACATCCACATGAATATTAAAATCACCTACAATAAGTATTTTATCTGTTTTAAGGACTAAACCTGATAAGAACTCTGAGAATTCAGATAAAAATTCAGAATACGGTCCAGGAGCTCGGTACACTATAACAAATAGAATTGGCTGTAGTATTTTCCAGGTTGGGTGTGAAAGACTAAGAACAAGGCTTTTGAACGAGTTATAATTTAGTTTAGGTTTAGGTTTGATTAATAGGCTTGAGTCGAAGATGGCTGCAACTCCACCTCCTCGGCCTGAGCCTCGAGGAATGTGAGTATTAATGTGACTGGGGGAAGTGGATTCATTTAGGCTAACATATTCATCCTGACACAGCCAGGTTTCAGTAAGACAGAATAAATCAATATTATGATCTGATATTAGATCGTTCACTAGAACAGCTTTAGATGAGAGAGATCTAATGTTTAAGAGTCCACATTTAATTCTCCTATTTTGTTGTACTGTTGCAGTGGTGGTTTTAGTTTTTATTAGGTTTTTATGTGTAACTCTTCTGTTTACTTTTGATTTAAATAATTTAAGTGGTCGGGGGGCAGACAGCCTCTCTGTGGAGTTTAGGGTGGGTAACTGCTCTAATGGAAGCGCAGAGAAGCGTGTAGGACCGCAGCTCTGCCTCCTGGTCTGGACCACAGACTGTATTAAGTCTGTGGTCTGAACTCTGAGCTGTCATGGCTTTGGGCCACTAATAAATTCAGCCAGATTTCTAGATATGAGAGCGGCTCCATCCAAAGTGGGATGAATGCCATCTCTCCTAATCAGACCAGGTCTTCTCCAGAAAGTCCGCAAATTATCTACAAAGCCCACATCATTACCTGGACACCACCTGGACAACCAGCGGTTGAATGATGACATGCGGCTATACATGTCATCGCTAGTAAGATTAGGTAGGGGCCCAGAGACAACTACGGAGTCCGACATTGTCTTTGCATATGTACACACCGACTCAACATTAATTTTCGTGACCTCCGATTGGCGTAATCGGGTGTCATTACCGCCGACATGAATAACAATCTTAGCATATTTACGTTTATCCTTAGCCAGCAGTTTTAAATAGGATTCAACGTCGCCCGCTCTGGCCCCTGGGATGCATTTGACTGTGGTCGCTGGTGTCGCTAATTTCACGGTTCGCAAAATGGAGCTGCCAATAATCAGAGTTGGTTTCTCAGCGGGTGTGTCGCTGAGTGGAGAGAACCTGTTAGAAACGTGAACGGGTCGGTGGTGAACCGTGGGCTTTGGTTTAGGGCTGTGCTTCTTTCGGACAGTCACCCAGCCTCCCTGGCTTCCCGGCTGCTCGGGAGTTGCCGGGAGACGGCTAGCAGAAGCTACATCTGGTCGGCTCGCACCGGCTAGGGGTTGGCTAGCTACGGCTGACTCTCCATGGTGCGTAGCCGCGACTCTAACTCACTGAACCTCGCCTCCAACGCAGTGAATAAACTACATTTGTTACACGTACCATTATCGCTAAAGGAGGCAGAGTAACTAAACATGTGACACACCGAGCAAGAAAGAGCAGGAGAAGGAGAGGGAGAAGCCATCGCTAACTTAGCTAAAGTAGCAAGCAACTAATTAGCGTGTAAACAACTGTGGAATTAGCGAAAAGTCGCTAACAGGAGAGAGATATGAGTGCTTAAACAGAACTAATGTATATCCTGAAATGTATAGCGGGTAATAGCCGCTATAGTAAAGAAAATATCAAAATTAGCTGGGTTTAGCTGGAGCAGCGAAATTTGCAACCACTAACACAGCAACACCGGTAACCGGAAATGAGACAATACGTTCACCTGAGCACGTCAGCACGTGCAATGGCTCGTTAAAGGGCAATGACAGGTATGCATGGGGTTGAAGATGACGAGACAAAGCTGTTTTAGAACATCGCAAAAGTCGCAGCGGTGTGATCTGGCACGTGGCCCGTCACAACAGTTTCAGCAGCCAATCAGCTCGTAGCGAAGTCGTCAAAGCCGTCACGACACCGTCTCGTAAATTGGCAGGCTTCAGAGCGTTGCTGACCGGCGCATTAAAAGTTTCAACTCGTCTTGTCGCGAATCTTTGGTCTGAACTGGGCTTCACACAAGCTGAAGAAAACATTCAGATATTTGATAACAACACGCTGAAACACCAGCCATGGTTTCAGGTTTCCACACTCCGGAGGCCATTTTGGAAAAACTGAGAGGAAAAGATTTACTAATTGAATCGGCTTCATGTTGGTAAAACTGAGTTCTGACAATAATGTGAGAATTAAAGAGATTCAATTGGAAATATAATACAAATCAAATATCTAATCAATCTAAAGTATATTCTTCATCATTTCTGATGCTCTTTCTGATTCAGTGACAGTTTTAATCAGGTTTCATCATTCTGATCCTGATGTGTGTCTTTATCAGGTCAAGAGGCTTTTTTCCTGTTTGGTTTTTTAATTCAATTCAATTCAGTTTTATTTATATAGCGCCATATCATAACAAAGTTATCTCAGGGCACTTTTTCATATAGAGCAGGTCTAGACCGACTCTTTCTATTTACAGAGACCCAACAGTTCCCACCATGAGCTGCACTAGGAGACAGTGGCAAGGATAAACTCCCTTTAACAGGTAGAAACCTCGAGCAGAACCAGAACCAGTCATCTGCCTCGACCGGTTGGGTTGAAGGGGGGGGGGGGCAGGAGGAAAGAGAACATACAGCAGCACAATACAGTTCCACATAGAGATGTAAAGTAATAGTTGTGGTAATGGTATTGATGGTGATATTAATAGAAATAATACTAATAGCAATATAATAATAGTAATACTAATAATAAGAGCAATAACAGTAATAGCAGCAGCGGGTGCAGAGCAGGAGCACGGGGGCAGCAGGTGGCTGCAACCATAGATCCAGACTCTACAGCTCCGGAGGCAGAAACACCTGCAGAAAGCAACAGAAGGAGAGAAAAAGGGGAGAGAAAGCACACAACTACGGGAAGAAGTTGAGTTAGTAACAAGCATTGATGGGATATGAGGGCGTACAGATGGAGAGGAAGAGGAGGAGAGAGGAGCTCAGTGCATCATGGGAAGTCTCCCGGCAATCAACCAAGCGCCCTGTGACCGAGTTTTCGCTCATGTCGATGGACAGTTAAACTAGGTCACAGAAAGACAGTTAGCTCAAGAGAAAAGGTTTAGAACTTCTGCTCGTAGTGAGAAGAGGTTTTTGAATGACTGGCAGCGTAGTGTCAGACCCTTTTTATAGGGGGAGGGTCTCCACCCTCCGCCAATCCTGGCTGGCAGAATGCAATAGGAGCTTCTGATGAGGTCACGCTATAGGCGTTCCCAATGTGAGACACGAAACGAATGCTATGAAAGAGAACTAAGGGGGGGCTCAGGGCTCACCTGAGTCAGCCCTACTATAAGCTTTATCAAAGAGGAAAGTCTTAAGCCTACTCTTAAATGTGAGGAGGTTGTCCGCCTCCCGTACACAAACTGGGATCTGGTTCCACAGGAGAGGAGCCTGATAGCTGAAGGCTCTGGCTCCCATTCTACTTTTAGAGACTCTAGGGACCACAAGGAACCCTGCATTCTGGGAGCGCAGTGCTCTAGTGGGGTAATAGGGTACTATGAGCTCTTTAAGATATGATGGTGTCTGACCATTTAGGGCTTTGAAGGTGAGGAGAAGGATTATAAATTCTATTCTGGATTTTACAGGGAGCCAGTGTAGAGAAGATAATATTGGAGAGATATGATCTCTTTTCCTGGTTCTTGTCAGTAAATGTGCCACAGCATTCTGGATCAGCTGGAGAGTCTTAAGGGACTTATTGGGGCAGCCTGATAGTAGAGAGTTGCAATAATCCAGCCTAGACGTAACAAATGCATGGACTAGTTTTTCTGCATCTGTTTGAGACAGGATGTGCCTGATTTTTCAATGTTACGTAAATGAAAAAAGGCAGTTCTTGAAGTTTGTTTTATGTGTGAGTTAAAGGACAAATCCTGATCAAAGATAACTCCAAGATTCCTTACGGTGTCGCTGGAGGCCAGGGCAATGCCGTCTAGAGAAACTATATCTTTACATAATGTGTTTCGAAGGTGTTTGGGGCCAAGTACAATAACTTCGGTTTTGTCTGAGTTTAACATCAGAAAATTGCAGGTCATCCAGGTTTTTATGTCCTTAAGGCATGCTTGAAGTTTAGAGAAGCAGTCTAAATGTACATCAGGTTTTACAGTTGTTTATAAGGTTCCTGTGTTTGAAGATAAGTCAGTACCGGCTGATGGCAGGAGGTGCTGAATTTTGTCTCTAATAGTTAGAATTTTATCATTATCATATTTAAATGTTTGTTTCTAAGTTCTGCAAATTAACTTCAGCACCTCAGAATCTCCTTTAAGTCCTTCAGTTTGGAAACCAACAGAAAATAAAGATGTGATTTCAAGTGAAAAGCCGAGAAGTAGCTGTTCTCTCGTTGTTCTTCAGGAACTGCAGGAGAAAATGGCAGCTTCTGCGGCTGCATTTTCGACGGCAGAGCGTCTGAGCGAGCGGAGAGAGGCGGAGCTTAAAGCAGCTCTGGTCAGTAACAAACTACTGAGATAAAAACACACCTGGAAATATGAGTTCATTAAATTTCCAATCAGAACGTCAGAAGAATCAACAGGAACTTAAAAGTTTACGTAAAGTTTTACAGTGTAATGAACTCAAAGTACACTGTAAAAAATATGTGTTTACGTGTGTGTGTTCAGACTGAAGCCGAGGGCAGGTTTGAGGCCCTGCGTTTGGACTTCCAGGCGTCGCTGCAGGTTCTGTTTCCTGGCGTCTGTGTGGAGGCGGAGCAGGTCGGTCAGCTGTTTCCTCTCTGTCGATAATTTGTTGAAAAGCCGATCCAGAAATCTTTTAGAAAAATGATGAAATGTGAAATGATGTTTTGAACTCAGCGCAGCGTTTTCTTTCACTAAGTTTGATTTGTCTTTAAATCCAGATGAAATATTGACAGGGAGGTGCAGCTGGTTTCAACTCTGGTTATTCTATTTTATTGTAGTTTGATCACACATGAACATCTGGCATCTTGTCGTAATCTCTTCTCATCTTCATTAAATAAAAAAAAGAGCACCACATTTATCATGGAATAATTATTTTATTGATCACAAAAAACTAAGTTTGTAAAACAGCTTTGAGCAGCTCTTTGACTTTATTCTTATTATTCAGTGTGTTGTAAATAGTTGCAGGAGCTTTTCGAGCCTGACAGTCAGGACTCAGGGTACAGCGGCTCCTCCGGCGGGTGCAGGGTGTTAACAGCATGTGTTTCCTCTGCAGAACAACTGGCTGCAAGTTTTTACTCAGAAAGTTCAGGAGAGTAAAAGGGAAGCAGCGAGCTCTCACTCTGAGGTAAAACACACACACACACACACACACACACACACACACACACACACACACACACACACTACAAACTGACAGCAGCTACGAACTTGTGATTCTTGAAATTCTTCAGGGACTTTTTCAGGAACTCAGAGTAATAATGTAGATTTATTTTCAAGAATTTTTCAGGAACTCTGGAAGTTTTTCCACAAAACCAGAAACTTTTACAGAAAGTCTGGACTTGTTGGCTGAACTGAGGAGCTTCTTCATCAATTCAGAAACTTTTCCTGGAAGTTAAAAACTTTTATAGGAACTGGTAAATTTTTCAGGAACTCTGGAACGTTTTCATGAACTTGTACAACGCAGTTGGTACTTTTTATTTCTTTTCATTAACAGTAACTTTAGAAATTTAGAAACTTTTTCTGGCTGTCAGCTGTTTAAAAACTCCATTTCGAAAACTCAGGAACTTTAATTTGGAAGCTCAAACTTGGAAATCTTTTCATTGAGTTCTTTTCAGGAACTTTTCCTAGAAATTACAAACTTTTACAGAAACTGGATTTTTTTTCTTAATAAACTGAGAAAGTTTTTACTTGAAAACTTTTTTGTCACTAATATATTTGGTTGTTGTTGCTCAGCTGCAGTCGAGGCTGGAGGAGGCCAAGAAGCTGCAGGCAGAGTTTGATCAGAACATGAAACGGCTGCAGGAAACGGTAACAACAACTTTATGTTAATAAAGCTGCGTTTTGTTCATTACCTTAAAACTTGAATCTGACCTTTTTCTTTTAGAATGTTTTTTTAATTTGCTTGCACCTTTGCTCCTCATTCTTCTGTATTATTATCTTTTATGTTGTTTCTGATGCTTCTCTGACAGGAGGCGGAGCTTCAAGCTCTGCAGCGACGCTCTGAAGAAGAAGAAAACGTCTGGAAGAACAAACTGTCTGAAGCCGAACAGCAGAAACAAACGGTCAGGATCAGATATCAGATATATGTTTATAAGTCAGTGATGTATTATGTTTCAGGTATTTGGTTCTCAAAATATTGTTATTCTTGTATTCTCTTAATTCTTAAAAAACTTAATTCTCAAAGTCTAAATAAACTCCATTGTATATATTATTTATTTATCTTTACATTTGTAGCCGTCATAAAAACCTCCCTGTGACTTTTTGAGCTGGAGGCCATCATGTTGTTCGGTGTGAATCCTGCTGTCTGCAGGTTCTGGATCAGCTGAAGCTGCTGGAGCATGAAGTTCAGTCCAAGAGGACGGAGACAGAAAACACTCAGCAGGTTTGATGGTCTGACTGATTGTTAATAAAGCAGGTGAAGCTGCAGTTTGGACATTGATGTTGTTGTTGTTGTTGTGTCTCAGCTGAAGGAGCAGCTGATGCTGGTGGAGGCGCAGCTGGAGAAACAGCTGGAGGAGGCTAGCGTCACCCAGAGCTGCAGTGAGGAGCTCGCTCAGGTCTGACTGACACCAACATGATCAGATTCATCACGCTGAACCTGAGGAAAAATGTCATTATTGATTCAATAATTCTGATGGCTATTCTCTCAATGAATCGACTCATTTTAACTATAAAATGTTCATCTCAGTTTCTCAGAGTTTCAAATGTCCCGTTTCATCCGACTGACAGTTCAGGACACAAAGAGATTCAGTTTCTGAGAACTAACAAGACGTACATACGAGCCCCCTGTCCTCAGACCCTCAAGTCAGATCAGGAAAAATCCCTGTCCAGGACGGACAGGAAACAGATGTCATGCGTACAGAAAAGACCAACATAATAAAAGCTCGTTCCACCATCAAACAGTCGTGATTTAGTTGAGCGGTAGCTGGGCCCCCCTCGTAGTGAGGGAGCAGCAAGCTGGTTGGCAGCAGCAGAGCGTAGTGGACGGGCTGGGGTGTATGGTGTGACCATGTCCAGGATGTAGGATGGGCCTGAGCCATTTGGTAGGCAAGTACCAGGGTCTTGAATGGGATTGGAGCAGCCACCGGTAGCCAGTACAGGGTGCAGAGGAGCGGTGTAGTGTGGGGGAACGTGGGCAGGTTGAAGACCAGCCGGACTGGATTCTGGATGAACTACAGAGGTCACATAGTACATGCAGGCAGACCAGCCAGGAGCCAGTTGCAGTAGTCTAGGCGTGAGATGACAAGAACCTGGACCGAGTCGTGGGTGTGGAACGGACGTATCCTCCTGAGGTTGTGGAGGATGGATCTGCAGCAGCGGGTTGTCGCAGCGATGCTGGCAGCGAAATACAGCTGCTGGTCCCATTTGCTGGGGAGTTGGTGTTGGAGTAGGAATAGGGATCATATTGAGATCGGGGTCAGGTATTGGGGTAGGGGTGTGGTTGGGTTTAGGCAGGAAGGGGACAATCGGGAATTAGGGTTAGGCTAAGTCTCCAGGAAATTAAGGGGTAGAGGGGATCGCCCGGGAGCACCAACCTCCTGCCCAGATGTTTTGATGTAATCAATATATCTGTTCGGCGGAGCATGCTGTGCACAAACAGGAATCTATTCATTTATTAAACGACTAGTTAGTGAAATCAAAGTCCTACGTTGCAAACAGAATAGGCCTTTTTATCTTGTGGCCATCCTCAATGATATCAGTCGATTTGGAGAAACACGACATGTCAATCACTGAGCGGACTTTTCTTCCCTGAATCATTCGGCTAAAAGAAACATCTGTTTCCATTGCATTATTTGTGCTTTCCCGAATAACGTATCCGGATTCGGGTACATCCCTAACGTCCTCAGAAGTGATGGAAACATGACTGTGTGTGTGTGTGTGTGTGTGTGTGTCAGGTGCAGGCTCAGCTGCAGCAGATGTGCGTCAGGCTGCAGTCGGAGCAGCAGCAGCGGCAGCAGCTGGATAGACAGCTGCAGCAGGTCAGAGTCACATCTGGAACAGCTGCAGATGTTTTACAGTCAGAGAACTGGAAGTCAAACTGTTCCCTTTGTTCTCGTTGTTTTTCAGGCTCGACAGGAAGTGGTGGAGCTGCAGCAGCAGGCGGAGGCCAATCAGAGAGCTGCTCCGCTCAAGGTTCCTCATGTTCAGATAAAATAATGTTTGTTTATAGCACGTATCAAAGTGCATCAGCAGTCCTCTGAAAAACATGAGTAATCAAGTGAACAGTGAACATTTTAAGTAACAAAGGAAGAAAATAATGAGGAAATGATTTACTAATAACCAATACAGACAAATACACACGCATACTGTGCCAAATGCATCCCAAACATGATAAATAAATTAATAAATAAGCAGTTGTTCAGACTTACAAAGAGGATTTCTAAATGTTTTAATGTGAGTTCTGGTGTTTCTGCAGGAGGCGATGGTCGAGCTGAAGGAGGAGACGCCGGTATGAAGCAGCACTTCACTTCCATGTCTTGTTACCATGGTTACATGTAGTGATGTCTTGGAGCTCGGCCTTTACTGGGGAAACAGATATCAGATTTCAAGTCTGAACATGATGAGAAGAAGCTCCTCAGTGTTTCTGCTGCTGCTCGCTGCAGGACAAATAAACTGTCAAGTCTGACTGAACTGCTGCTTTAATCATTTCTTTTTCTCTTCTTCCTCTCAGATTTAATTTAGTGTGCCTTGGAAAGATTATGAGATGATGCTAACATGCTAACAGCAACATATCAGCCTGTTTGAATTCAATTCAATTCAGTTTTATTTATATAGCGCCATATCATAACAAAGTTATCTCAGGGCACTTTTTCAAGTAGAGCAAGTCTAGACCGACTCTTTATATTTACAGAGACCCAACATTTCCCACCATAAGCAAGCACTATGCGACAGTGGCAAGGAAAAACTCCCTTTTAACAGGTAGAAACCTCGAGCAGAACCAGGCTCTAGGTGGGCGGTCATCTGCCTCGACCGGTTGGGTTGAAGGGGGAGAGAGAGAGCAGGAAGAAAGAGAACATACAGCAGCACAATACAGTTTCACACAGAGATGCAACGCAATGGCCGTGGCAATGGCATGGATGTCAACACCAACAGAAACAATACTAAGAGCAACATTACAACAGCAGTACTAATAATAATAGCAACAGCAACTGCAGCAGCGGGTGCAGAGGAGGAACACGGGGGCAGCAGGCGGCCGCAACCACAGATCCAGACTCTACAGCTCCGGAGGCAGAAACACCTGCAGAAAGCAACAGAAGGAGAGAGAAAGAGGAGAGAAAGCACACAACTACGGGAAGAAGTTGAATTAGTAACAAGCATTGATGGGATATGAGGGCTTACAGATGGAGAGGAAGAGGAGGAGAGAGGAGCTCAGTGCATCATAGGAAGTCTCCCGGCAGTCTAGGCCTATAGCAGCATAGGGGCTCAGGGCTCACCTGAGTCAGCCCTACTATAAGCTTTATCAAAGAGGAAAGTCTTAAGCCTACTCTTAAATGTGAGGAGGTTGTCCCGCCTCCCCGTACACAAACTGGGATCTGGTTCCACAGGAGAGGAGCTTGATAGCTGAAGGCTCTGGCTCCCATTCTACTTTTAGAGACTCTAGGAACCACAAGGAACCCTGCATTCTGGGAGCGCAGTGCTCTAGTGGGGTAATAGGGTACTATGAGGTCTTTAAGATATGATGGTGCCTGACCATTTAGGGCTTTGAAGGTAAGGAGAAGGATTTTAAATTCTATTCTGGATTTTACAGGGAGCCAGTGTAGAGAAGCTAATATTGGAGAGATATGATCTCTTTTCCTGGTTCTTGTCATCTTTAGATAATGTGTTTCGAAGGTGTTCGGGGCCAAGTACAATAACTTCGGTTTTGTCTGAGTTTAACATCAGAAAATTGCAGGTCATCCAGGTTTTTATGTCCTTCAGGCATGCTTGAAGTTTAGCTAATTGATTAGTTTCATCTGGCTTGATCGATAAATATAATTGGGTATCATCTGCATAACAATGAAAATTTATGGAGTGCTTCCTAATAATATTGCCCAAAGGAAGCATATACAAGGTGAACAGAATTGGTCCAAGCACAGAACCTTGTGGAACTCCGTGACTAACTTTGGTGTGCATAGAGGATTCATCATTAACATGTACAAACTGATATCGATCTGATAAATAGGATTTAAACCAGCTTAGTGCGGTGCCTTTAATGCCAATTAAATGTTCTAGTCTCTGTAATAGAATGTGATGGTCAATGGTATCGAATGCAGCACTAAGATCTAGTAAGACAAGTACAGAGACAAGTCCTTTGTCAGATGCAATTAGAAGGTCATTTGTAACTTTCACTAGTGCTGTCTCTGTGCTATGATGCTCTAAATCCTGACTGAAAATCCTCAAACAGCTTATTGTTGTGTAGAAAGTCACACAACTGATTGCAACTGCTTTCTCAAGGATCTTAGAGAGAAAAGGAGGGTTAGATATAGGTCTATAATTAGACAAAACCGCTGGATCAAGAGTGGGCTTTTTAAGAAGAGGTTTAATTACAGCTACTTTAAAGGACTGTGGCACATAGCCTTTTAATAAGGACAGATTGATCATATCTAGTAAAGAAGTGCTAACTAAGGGTAAAACTTCTTTAAGCAGCCTAGTTGGGACGGGGTCTAAGAGACACGTTGATGGCTTAGATGAGGAAATCATGGAAGTTAGCTGATAAAGGTTGATGGGAGAAAAGCAGTCTAAATGTACATCAGGTTTTACAGTTGTTTCTAAGGTTCCTGTGTTTGAAGATAAGTCAGTACCAACTGAGGGCAGGAGGTGCTGAATTTTGTCTCTAATAGTTAGAATTTTATCATTAAAGAAGCTCATGAAGTCGTTACTACTGAGGTCTATAGGAATACATGGCTCAACAGAGCTGTGACTCTCTGTCAGCCTGGCTACAGTGCTGAACAGAAACCTGGGGTTGTTCTTATTTTCCTCTATTAATGATGAGTAGTAGGCTGCTCTGGCATTACGGAGGGCCTTCCTATAAATTTTAAGACTATCTTGCCAGGCTAAACGTGATTCTTCCAGATTGGTGGAACGCCATTTCCTTTCAAGTTTTCGCGATGTTTGTTTTAGTTTGCGGGTTTGCGGGTTATACCATGGAGCTAACCTCCTCTGTTTTATTATCTTCTTTTTTAGAGGGGCGATAGAGTCGAGTGTTATTCGTAGTGAGCCTGCAGCACTATCAACAAGATGATCAATTTGGGAGGGACTAAAGTTAGCATAGGAGTCATCTGTTACATTGAGACATGGAACTGAATTAAATGCCGATGGAATCACTTCCTTAAATTTAGCTACAGCACCATCAGATAGACATCTAGTGTAGGAATGTTTGCCTAATGGCGTGTAGTCCAGTAATAGGAATTCAAAAGTTATTAAATAATGGTCTGATAAAAAGGATTCTGTGGAAAGACTATTAGATGTTCAATTTCTATGCCATAGACAAGAACAAGGTCGAGGGTGTGGTTAAAACAGTGAGTGGGTTTATGTACACTCTGACAGAAGCCAATTGAATCTAATAATGAGATAAACGCAGCACTAAGGCTATCATTTCCTACATCCACATGAATATTAAAATCACCTACAATAATTATTTTATCTGTTTTAAGGACTAAACCTGATAAGAACTCTGAGAATTCAGATAAAAATTCAGAATACGGTCCAGGAGCTCGGTACACTATAACAAATAGAATTGGCTGTAGTATTTTCCAGGTTGGGTGTGAAAGACTAAGAACAAGGCTTTCGAACGAGTTATAATTTAGTTTAGGTTTGGGTTTGATTAATAGGCTTGAGTCGAAGATGGCTGCAACTCCACCTCCTCGGCCTGAGCCTCGAGGAATGTGAGTATTAATGTGACTGGGGGGAGTGGATTCATTTAGGCTAACATATTCATCCTGACACAGCCAGGTTTCAGTAAGACAGAATAAATCAATATTATGATCTGATATTAGATCGTTCACTAGAACAGCTTTAGATGAGAGAGATCTGATGTTAAGAGTCCACATTTAATTCTCCTATTTTGTTGTACTGTTGCAGTGGTGGTTTTACTTTTTATTAGGTTTTTATGTGTAACTCTTCTGTTTACTTTTGATTTAAATAATTTAAGTGGTGGGGGGGCAGACAACCTCTCTGTGGAGTTTAGGGTGGGTAACTGCTCTAATGGAAGCGCAGAGAAGCGTGTAGGACTGCAGCTCTGCCTCCTGGTCTGGACCACAGACTGTATTAAGTCTGTGGTCTGAACTCTGAGCTGTCATGGCTTTGGGCCACTAATAAATTCGGCCAGATTTCTAGATATGAGAGCGGCTCCATCCAAAGTGGGATGAATGCCATCTCTCCTAATCAGACCAGGTCTTCTCCAGAAAGTCCGCCAATTATCTACAAAGCCCACATCATTACCTGGACACCACCTGGACAACCAGCGGTTGAATGATGACATGCGGCTATACATGTCATCGCTAGTAAGATTAGGTAGGGGCCCAGAGAAAACTACGGAGTCCGACATTGTCTTTGCATATGTACACACCGACTCAACATTAATTTTCGTGACCTCCGATTGGCGTAATCGGGTGTCATTACCGCCGACGTGAATAACAATCTTAGCATATTTACGCTTATCCTTAGCCAGCAGTTTTAAATAGGATTCAACGTCGCCCGCTCTGGCCCCTGGGATGCATTTGACTGTGGTCTCTGGTGTCGCTAATTTCACGTTTCGCAAAATGGAGCTGCCAATAATCAAAGTTGGTTTCTCAGCGGATGTGTCGCTGAGTGGAGAGAACCTGTTAGAAACGTGAACGGGTCCTTGCCACTGTCGCATAGTGCTTGCTCATGGTGGGAAAGGTTGGGTCTCTGTAAATATAAAGAGTCGGTCTAGACTTGCTCTACTAGAAAAAGTGCCCTGAGATAACTTTGTTATGATATGGCGCTATATAAATAAAACTGAATTGAATTGAATTGAATCGGTGGTGAACCGTGGGCTTTGGTTTAGGGCTATGCTTCTTTCGGACAGTCACCCAGCCTCCCTGGCTTCCCGGCTGCTTGGGAGTTGCCGGGAGACGGCTAGCAGAAGCTACCTTTGGTCGGCTCGCACCGGATAGGGGCTGGCTAGCTACGGCTGACTGGCTTTCCATGGTGCGGAGCCGCGATTCTAACTCACTGAGCCTCGCCTCCAACGCAGTGAATAAACTACATTTGTTACACGTACCATTATCGCTAAAGGAGGCAGAGGAGTAACTAAACATATGACACACCGAGCAAGAGAGACACTAATGTTTTTTTTGCTTTTTGCATAAGATATAATCAAGCCACGTGAATATGCCTTACACGTTTCCCATAGAATGGAGGGAGATATCTCTGATGTGTATTTACTAGAATAGAATAGCTGAAACTCAGTTTGGAAATAAGAGAAAAAATGTGGGTCATTTAACAGATGTCTATTAAATTGCCATCTTTTCGAGCGTGGGCCTCCCCTGTGTAAATACTTTTAGATAAACAGGAGCGTGGTCTGATATTGTAATTAGCGGCAGAAATTAGCGGGACAAAGGGCAAAAATGCCCCAAGAAATCTCAGATTTGCCCCTAAAAACGTGATCAAGGGGCAAAAATTGCCCCCAAGATTTTGAGAAAAAAGAAGATATTTACCAGTTTATGCCAATATCCTAGTCCTACATTAAACCATCATTTTATTTTCATTCATTTCATTTCCATCTCTAACGCACACTCGCACAAACAGCGCTGTTCACACTACTGTTATGATACCTGACTGGCGGAGACCAGGCGATACTGCACCTGCAGTGAAGTAGCTGCTGTGACGGACCGGTACCTCATTAAAAAAGCTCCAACAGTTAACGAAGAAAGCAATCCTAGGTCGTCACCAACGCCACCCCCAGCAAATAACGCCAGGTTCAGACAGGAGGCGTCCGCTTTCTTTCGGTGCCCATGTTAACCAATTGGGCTGTTCAGACAGAAATTTCAAAATCTCCCCATCCACTATATTTATTAGAACTATTGTGATTGTGTTTTTTAAATTACGTACTTATTCCACATGATTCTCTTTGGAACAGCAATACTTCTCTTTGGAACAGCAATAGTATGTTATGCTTTTTATTTACTCATGCGCAAACTGGTGATTACTGTAACGTTATGCATTTTAATTTGGGCTCATTTCACATTTAAAAACAGCAACTTTATGCACTAATTCCTATTTTTGCCCCCAAACTTTTGGAAATGCTCCAATGTTTTAGACAGAAAGTTGCCCCCAAAATATTTTTTTAATTTCCTACACTGATTGTAATGCTCCCGATATCGCAAGACAGAGCAGAGTACAACATTGTTTTTGGGGCAAACAGTCTATTCTAGAACTCGTTTTATGAACCCCCCGAGAAGAATGTGAATTCTTTGTTGTTAGGATTTAACGTTCCCCATAGGTCCAAATAACCTAGCTCTTCATATATATCAACTGTTGTTCGCGCCCGTTCAGTAGGATTGCTTTATGCCCTGGTGGCCTCTAGCACTCAAGCTCGATCTCCGTACTCCGAGACTCCGGCTTACGAGACTCTGTACCCTTCGTGGCAAGTCCCCACACCCGGTGCGCCTTCTCCACCTTGACTTTCCCAGCCTTGGTGGTCAGTGCGAGAACTTTGGGAATCCATGACTCCATGAAATGTATGGCCGAGGTGCCCTCTGATGATTCTGGCAAGCCGAGTATTCTAAGATTTTTGCTTCTCCCTCAGTCCTCCTGGTCATCGAGACACTCCTGCAGCGAGGCCACAGCTTTTTCCAGGTATGAAACCCGCTTCTCTGTCTCAACATTTGTGTCCTCCACGGCTGAAATGCGTTTTTCAGCTTCGTCAACATGCTTGGTTGTGTCTTGCAATTCTTTCCTTATATCTCTAATTTTTTGTAGGAAGGAGTCAAACTTAGCTTCTATCACGTCTGAGATATTCGCTGTAATTGTGGCCATGGCCTTGGTCATCACTAGGCTTAGTAGT
This sequence comes from Macquaria ambigua, assembly GCA_008360985.2. Lineage (NCBI taxonomy): Eukaryota > Metazoa > Chordata > Actinopteri > Centrarchiformes > Percichthyidae > Macquaria > Macquaria ambigua. The sequence continues at coordinate 27,299 of VMKM01001978.1, read as the reverse complement.
TCCGTCTCTGTCATCTCTGTGACGCCATCTTGCGCTTTGTCAACATTGCTAGCCATGATGTTCTTTTCCTGAGTCTTTTTTGCAGTTTTAGAAGCCATTTTAAGAAGCGCTTTGCCCCAGAAGTGCTCCAAGGACATCACAGACTTCTAACCATGTTTTGTACCAATCTGGGCTGAATCAAATGTAAAAGTCAGGATGTTTTGCAATGAAAATGCAGGAGCTCACACCGAACACTGTTACTTGGTCCGCATCACCGGAAGTCGGGGGAATGTGTTTCTTGAAAATTAATATGAGCTAGTCAGTCCCTTACAATATCTGCTTTTGTTTTGACCTTATCTTGAAGACTATTAGAATTTAACTGGACATTTTAGCTAGATGGAAAAAAAAACTTAAATTGAGTGCTATGCACTGGAATGTTTTGGACTAGCTGCTCTTAACGGTTAGCATAACAGCAATCACATTTTCAACATTCTTCAACATTCTTCAACAGTTCAACAGTGTTTACCCATTACAAACAGTCATTTACTCCTTTAAGGCCGTATTCAGACAGAAAACGCAGATTTTCCCATTCATTTGAACCGGGGTTATGCGTTCAGGCTGCGGCAGTGGGGGCCGCAGGGGGTGCTGCAAAAAAATGCAGCGGCCTGCGGCGAAAAGTTAAAAAAGAATCAACTTTTGGAGAAACGCAACCCGACGTCACACTGCGGCAGCCAATCATGCCGGCAGATGCCCAGGTGAAGAAGAACTTTGTTTACCTTAATATTCCGCTGTTTACCGAGCGATCGGCTTCGTGATTACTGTACATCAGCCGTTCAACCCTGCCTCGAGGGAGCACAAAGACGTTAATCGCCTTGCAGTCGCTTGGCTTGTATTGGTCTTCAAGCTGGGATTATGACACACTGCCGCACAACCCTGTGGCGAATTGCCGCAACGTCTGATTCTGTGTGAAAACGGCCTTAGCCTTCTGTCGATGCGGCGACTCATTTGCCATCCACAAAGGCGAGTGGACCTCTGAAGCCGGCCTTCTTCCTTGCTTTTCTTGCCTTCTCTATTATGGGCCAGTACAGTACAGTACAGTACGTCTCTAGGCAGTTTGTCCTCCTTGATCAAATCTTCCACGAAGCAGATCAGCAGCTCCTCAAACACCTTATGTTTTAATGATGCTCTCCAGATGTCGTTATGGTGAAATGAGTTTGATGAATTGCACAATAATTTGGAGTTTTTTGTTCTCCATTTGACCAAGTCTGTGGACTCAAGCTGTCTCAAGCTGTCGGGACAGGTTCTCTCCTTCATTCCTCCTTTGACAGTGTCAACATATTCATTCATCACTTCAAGTTTTTGGTCTTGTTTGTCAAAACGATCAATCAAGGACTGAATGGCAATTATCAGGGTGGCATTAAATATTTGGTCGGACTCATCTCACTTGTCTTCATTCTTTTTCGAGGTTTCGTTTTTTTGTTAGGTGTTTGTAGGCACAGTCATCAACAGCCCGCCATCTTGCCCCCTCTCTACACAACTTATATTAGATATGTCTTGTTGAATATAGAGATGTCCCAAGCTGATCCAAAAGATCTGTATCGAGGCTGATGCGGGCATTTTCGGGCATATTTTTAAAGGATCGTATCGGCTAAAATAAAGCCAATCAAAATCTGATTCTTTTTGTAGACAGTATTTTCTTTCCACCTCAGCACTGCATGACTTTAAATTCAATTTTATTTTGACTTTGAGTTCAGACACTGATCTTCGCTTTGGATTCTGATATGATTTTAGTTTTGATAATGATTTTTTTCCACCGATTTCTGGGACAAGCATTGGCTCAGTCTGTGCTACTAACTCTATACATGGGTTTTTTTAAAGAAATTTTATTTTCAACCCTGACAAAAACAGGCATCTTTCCAAACTGTTAAAATACTACAGATTCATTGACAACATTTTCTGCATCTTTCAATGTGATCCAGAGGAGCTGAATGATTTTGTGAATTTGCTAAATGGCTTAAAGAGCAATCTTCAGTTTACATGAGTTTAGCAAAGAGAAAATACAATTTTTTTTTTTTTTCAGTTTGGCCCATGTCCCATCCGCTAACATGGAGGAGGCGTGGTGTATGACCTATACTGCAGCCAGCCACCAGAGGGCGATCGAGATGTTTTGGCTTCACTTTTGGGGAGCTGTCAAAGACATAATCATAACATTTCCTCATTATACCAAGCGGTGCAAAAGCAGCTTCTTATTTTAAGAAATGTTCTACTTGCTCAGGGTGGAACAGAATGCCTCATTAAAGCAGTTGCAAAAGATTGGAATAAGTATAAATAACTTTTATATCAAAGTTAGAATATTACACTGATCCTTAATGATTTGTAGAATGTCCTCAGTTGTGTTCAACTTTGTCTCTTGAAACATCTTAAATACTTCAGAGCTATCAGTTTGTCTACCTACAGATGTGCTAAAAATGTATTGGTATCCCTCCACAAAAAAACAAAGAATACAGTTTTCTCTGAAATTACTTGAAACTGACAAAAGTAATTGGCATCCACCATTGGTTATTCCATAATTAATAGAAATCAGACTTTTGTTGCACAACCTAATTTTCTGTTGCAAACACAATCAAATGTTTTCTGTAGCTTTGGACAAAAGGAATAAAACACCTTGTGTAAAACCTTTTTATAGTGATGTTGTGGTTTTGTCGAATTTTGTCGCTTCCATCCAGCTTTTCTAATTAGATTATTTGCATAAATATGCTTGGACGGAAACATGGCTTTGTGTTTTCCTGTTGCATATTAACTTTTGAAAATAAAATCAAGCATCCTTCTACATTAATTAACTGTGTTGAACCACTTTTTTGTTACATTAGGTGGACCTACAGTTAGAACAAGCTATTTAAAATAAATCTATGAGCAGCAAAGCTACAAGTGAAATGTTGATTAACAATGTGCACATGCACAAACTATTGGAAGATGAATTGACACACCTTTGCCAATGGCCTCATCATTTCGATGAGCAGGCATTGAAATTAACTACTTGGATTTAGGCCTAGTTGCGAGGCCAAACACAACAGCACCACTGTACCAGGGTGTTTTTCTTAAATTTTGTTTATTTTATATCTATTACTTTGAATATTGAATATCAATACTGTCTGTGTTGTTGTTATGCGTTGTGTGTATCAGGGCTGGACTGGCCATCTGGCAGACTGGGCACTTTCCCGGTGGGCCTACGTCATGGATGTATAAAGAGAACTGGATACAGTGTCGGAGGTGGGGCCCTGTTCATTCCTATGAAAGCTGCTCAGTGGCGCATGAAACCAAAAAAGTTCGACTTCCCGGGTATAAAATTACCCAGATCTTCCACATAGCTTCCGCATTGTACAGCCCATAGAGCAAGCCCAGTAGCTTTTCCTTTAACCCTGCCTCCAAACCGCTAGGTCTCATGGGTCTCGGAGCAAGCGCACTAGTGCTTCCTTTAGCCCCGCCTCCCAACCATTCCGTCTCAGGTTCACTCACATGAATGGCAGTGACTATAACTCTGGATTTGGCTATTTATGCATTTTACAACTTTTAGGACATAATTTACAGACGTCTCTTTCACAGTGTAAGTCTGTGGGGGCCAGTGAGCATCACTTGAGGGACCCGGAAGTTGTAATTACACGGTTTGGCCACTATGTCAAATTGGCTTCAAAGCCTGGGGCACTTCCTGGGGGCTTGGCTTACATGCCTTTGGACACAACAAAGAAACAACTTTGACACAAACAAAAGCACCAGGGAAATGACTGCATGATTATACAATACAATACAAATTTAGCTCTAATCTCATAAATGTATAAGATTGATGATGATTGATAAATATAATTTCCAGCTACTGATGTATTGCTTTGATTAAAAATTTACCTGACCTACTCATACTCATTACATGGCTTTAGTGTTTTTAGGGAGTGGCACGGTTGGTTGGTATGCATATTCAGGGGAGCGCAAAGATGGGTGGTGTGTGATCGATTGTGGTGGGCCGGTCTGCCCTGGTGTGTATGTTCTAAACTGCCAGATGGGCTACAGACAGTCTTCTGTTCTATTCTGAAATGTGTTATGGAAAAAAGGCTAGCTAAACATTGAACCCCACTGACCAAAATTGTTTTCACAGTTGTAGCTCTCTTCAGTCTTCTCTTTGCTCTGGCTGTGCAGAATATGGAGCCATGACAGTGACTTTAAAATTTGGCATTGAAAACAAAACCTGAACTGATCAAGGAAACATTGGCATTGAAACATTTGTATTGGAAAAAGTTGTATTGGCACTGAAACAAATATTGGCACTGAAAAAGGTTCCATTGAAAAATAAAACAGGCATAAACCTCAGTTTATTTTGATTTTTTTTTCATTCTGATGTGTTTTTCAATGACAATGTTCTATTTTTTTCTTCTTCCGGTCCTTGCTCCATTCTAGAATCTACTTGGCTTACTTTTTACCAGGGGTGGATTACATTTAACACGGTACATGTCACTGTATCAATATGTATTGTGATATAGTAAAATTCGTGGACACTCAGTTGAGAAACCCTTTTATAGATTAAATAATCAGATGAGAATGTCTATACAGTGGTACATCTGATAGTCCTGAAAACACATTTATGCTCCAAGAGGAAGAATCATTTTATGTGGGCTGATTCTGTGAGTTGTTTTGAGCCCTATGAAGACATTTTCACTGACCCCATCCCACCCCCAACAGTAATTAAATCTTGTATATGTTTGCTGTTTGTTTCTCTCTAGATTCCAGTTGCGTGCAAGACCTGCCCATGTGGTTATGTATTTATTAGCAGAAAACTCCTAAATGGCAAATTAAATGAACGCTCTTCTCCAGCCATAGCAGGTAAGGTTCAGCTTGCATAACACTAATGAGTTATGCCTGAAAATGCAGTTTGACCTTGTATTTAATGTTTGTTTGATTCTTCTTAATGTGTAATATTTGTTATTTTACATCTTGCAGTATTATTTATTTTGTAATGTATACATGTCTATAACTCCATCCATCCATCCATCCAAAATTTCCTTTATTTATTGTTTTTTTCTGAATGGGGAAGTGCTGGCTATGCCCTAACTGAAAACATTCTTCATGCTATCTCCACCGCCACTCGCACATGACAAACCATTCTTGCAAGCAGCACACCTGGACACAGCACTGGTCACTGAATGGAACTCTTCCTCGCTGCCACTGACATTCTCCATCTTGCTCACTAGCTCCACCCACTGGCATAAAGTGCACACACCCTCACTCCCAGCCTCTAGCATTCCTGTTAGGATTACTCCCAGATTAAATATTAAATATCCCAAGCCTTCTGCACTATCATCAGATTTGATATATGTCTTAAGTCCCAAATATCCCCAAAGGATCCTCACTGTTACAAGATCAAGGACTCTAAACTTAAAGTTTGGTATTAACCATCAGAACTTACTATATTGCAAGTTGTTTCCCACTGCAACTAAAAAAGTTCTAGAATTCGTTAAAGCTAAAATCACTTTGCTTAATGTGAGGTCAGTCTCCAACAAAACCTTTATTTTAAATGATTTTATTATTACTGAGGACCTTGATTTCTTACTTTTAACAGAAACATGGCTCAGACCAGGTGATCACAGCCAGTTAAATAAACTCTGTCTCCCCTAGGGCAAGTGGCCGTGGAGGAGGCCTTGCTGTAATTTTCAAAAATAATTGTGTTGCAGCCTCATTCCTGTTAATAATTTAGGAAGTTTTGAGGTATTGATGTTTAAAATTAACTCTGTCATTCCAGTTCTCTGTATTTTTTGACCTCCAACTCTTAACCCTGTGTTTCTTACTGACTTTTCAGAATTCTTAGCCTCCGTGGTTCTTAAGTACGATAAAATTATGATCGTTGGGGATTTCAACTCATGTCGACAACACCTCAAATCATGTTACAACTGAGTTTTTAAATATTACTGAGTCCTACAATTTTGTCCAATCCTGGATAATAACTTGAGCCTGGAGCAACATGTAAAGAAAGTAGTCCAGTTGTGTTTTTATCAGCTAAGGAATATCTCCAAAATTAGATAAGTTCTGTCCTTTAATAACACAGAGAAAAGTATACATACTATTATATCTTCCCACCTCAATTATTGTAATGATTATTGTATTGTAATGTAGCGTCCAAAATTCAGCAGCTAGACTATTGACCAAATCAAAGCGATTCTCAAACATCACACCAATTTTGGCTTCACTGCATTGGCTTCCAGTCTCTTTTAGAATCCATTTTAAAGTGCTTTTAATCACACACAAGGCTGTTGCTGTTTTTAAATCTCGTCTTAAAACTTACTTTTACAGAGTGGCTTTTCCTAACAGCTGACAGACCACACTTCAGTGGTCATGAGTTGTTGGTTTTTAATTCTCTCACTGAGAGTTTTTATCGTGTGTGTGTGTGTGTGTGTGTGTGTGTGTGTGGGTGCTTACATGGATATACAGTATGTATGTATGTATGTATGTATGTATGTATGTATGTATGTGTATATGTATGTATATGCATATGTTTCATTATTTACCTCTTGCAATTGTCCCTAATGTTACTTATGTTTTGAATTTCCTCACTTTGGAAAGCACTTTGTGCTTTTTGCTTCAAAGCGCTATATAAATAATATTATTATTAATAGTAACTACCTGCTCTCCTGTGGGGGATCCTGTGGGGGACATCTCTGTCTGTCAGACTCTGTGTCTCTGCAGCACTGTCGGTCAGTTCTCATTATACCACACTGTACGTTCAGTACTTAATGCAGGTACACAAACTTGCATAACAATTCAGGAGGGACTTCAAGCATGTTTGTTCCCTCACAATATGACATGTACCATTGTACATTTCATGTTGATATTCATTATGGTCTGTGTATGTTCATTGCAGCAGTAAAACAATGGAGTAAAGGAACACTAAAATTCAAATAGGTTTTAGAAGACTTTGTTTCACAACTAAGGCTGTCCTTTTATTAAAAATGACATTTTGAAGGCTGAAGAGAGATATACCTGCACTGAAAAAATCCATAGAAAAACGGATAATGTCCTGGCAGAAAATTACCAGCACATTTTCCGTTAAGTTTACGGACCTTTCCTTCAACCCTAAAACGGAAAATTCTGTAGATTCACAGTATATCCTCTGTACCATTCATGGACACTTCTGTCAATCCTTAAGCAGACATTTCTGTAAAATTGCAGCATATCATCAGTAGTGGCATTTGCTGAACATTACTTCACCAGTGAAATTCTAATAATCAAATCTGTACCATTTCTATGGACAGTTTCTTCAAAGCTGAAATGTAAAATTCTGCACAGTCACTAGTAGCCTACATTTTCCACTCTAAAACAATGCTTAAATACAATAATGACTGGTATCCATCATCAGACCAATGTAATGTTCTAATGTGATAAGATAACTATTTAAACAGCTAATACAGCAACATAATTTTCCTCTTGTAAACATGTATTCATTAAAATGCATTAAATGGCTTTTTCCTCATGTAAACGTATTTATAAAAGTGCATTCAATTACACTTTTAAAAAAAGTGCTTATTTTGTAGAAGACTTTTTTTGCTTTTAACAGCAACAAACAGAATAAAACAACAAAATAAAACATTAAAATGAAAATACATTCAGTTATGAGCAAAGTACCTGTACAATAATGGTGGTGTATCAAGGGGTGGTCACAATAACATTTTATGCTAGTGAAACTTTCGATATTTAAAACCATTTTCAAATACATGGCAAAAAACTGATTACAAGCACCAACCCAAATCTGGCATACAAAGATAGGGCTGCAGCTTTTATCATCAATAACAATTGCTATGCTACATAACAAGACTATTGTCACCATTGAAATGTTTCAATGTTGGTGCCATTTTTCTTTAACAGAACATTACATATTCTTTAGTTGGGTTATTAACCTCTTAGTCATTCAAGTGCTAAATTATGGTAGTGTTAAACACTTTAATTGGCATGGTTCTGCAACAATGCTTTCTTGTATCTTTGTCTCATGTTTCCAAATTCTGCACACGCACTCATGCTTGACAACATTATTCAATGTGAAACTAAAGAAAAAGGTATAATCAGAGGGTGAGGGAAGCGCAAGCATGAAGTGAGAGGCAGGGCACCTGTGTGTGTGTGTGTGTGTGTGTGTGTGTGTGTGTGTGTGCGCATGCGCTCTCGTTACCTCTCTCCATGTGCTAGTGTGAGCAAGCTATTGAATACAGCCTCCAGTTTTTCTTTTCATCTGCATGTTCAGTCCAACAAGTTCCATTTTGAGCTTTGAAAAAAAGCTCAAATTTTCCTTGGATTTTCAGAGTTGCTCATACAGGAACTTAAGCAGTCTTGGAGGAATGTGTAGTTGTTTTGTTCTCTTCATCTCAGCCTTTGACCCTCGTTCAGGATTTATTCCCAGGAAAACTGTTAAGGAAATGGATAAGGTTTGTTTTTAGCTACACAAGAAACAAATGAAACTGAACTACAGAGTAACATGCAGACCAAGTTGAGATGGAAAAATACTCAAATATACTCTTTTGCAGGCTTTTGCAGTATATTTGAGTATTTTTCCATTATAGTATTGAATTTATTTAAGGATACTACTACTACGTAATGAATACTACATATTCATTGTGTCTAGATGTGCTAAAATTTTGTAATTGAATTTTAAGACCATGAAATGATCAAATTGCCATCCTTAATTCTTTCCAATCTGGCCATTGTATTTATAATGCTACGACTTATGTTTCCAATGGTTGCCATTTGCATCTCAGTCATGTGAGCTTGTCAGCTCAATTACATCTTACTACTGATGACATATTCAACATTGTCCAATTTAATAAACGGCAACACAACAATATACTCTATGCACAACATTTCAAAACATAAACAATATGTTGCCTACCTTTTGTATGAATTCCAGGGTAAGTGACATCTCCTTTGGGTAGAGAAAGTGTAGACAAAGAGAAAGTGTAGCTCAGTGCCACAACAGGGGAGTTGATGTGGTCATTAACAACTTAATGATCGACAGCAATCTTGAATCGCCCATCACCTAAACATAAACAACAAGATATTACAAAAAGAAAAACATTACATGTCCACTTCAGAAAACCACTCCAAACATAGTTGTTTAAATCTTTCATACTCAAACAATTTGTTTCTCTATACAGTTTTTGGTAATAACAAGTGTAAAATGCCTTGAAAAGGTATTCAGGAACCAACATTTATTTCTCTCGCCATTTTGTTTTCTCAGACTCTAAATTTTACATAGATTTTAAGATTTGTCCCCACCATTCTACATAGTCCTGAGCACCATTTCAAATCAACAAACTCCAGACATTTTCAGCAATGCACTAATAATTGTGTCCAAAATTATCCAATTGTCTTAGCAGCAAAACTAAAAACTAATGAAAAACATATCACAAGTTAGCTGGGGTGAGAAAATATGTTAATATGATAGACTACAAACCCATGATAAGGATGCAGGGGGTGCCTGGGATATAGGTAGCCCGTTATCTCGCTAACTGGCGACTAACGTTAGCAGGCCCAACTTTTGAAACTGGAGGGAAAACAGATGGCTAACGTTAGCATTTGTAACGTTACCTATCGGTCCATGGGCGGACTGCCTAAGGCTAAAACTAGGGTTAACATTAGACTAACTCTACCTGACATCCACTAAAGTTTAAAATATAAGTATTGGTAAAACATAAATTATTTCAAAATGAGTCCGCAAAATATTCCTGGCTTATCTGGTAACGGTAGACACGGGTTAACATGAGCTGAACTCTTTTCAACTAAAACAACACTGAGCTAGGTCCTTAACATAAATCATTTTAGCTAAAAAATTGTCATTCTTGATTTTTACCACAGAAGTGTGAGAAAGGTTTCTCCAACTCCGAAATCCGAATGAAACTTTGACAGAGCAACATGTTTGATGGCCCCTTCCGCTTGCACCTTTCGCGCTTAGCAGGGGTTCTTGCTCCCACAATGCAATGCGTAATAAAAAATACGAGTAAAACACCTGTGAAAAATCAATACGGAAAATTACTTCATATTAACACGGTATATTGTTAGTTATTTAAAGTTGTTAGTTATAGTAAGTTATTTAAAGATATTGACATTAAAATATGTTTTATATTCTATGTCTAGTGGTGATTCAGGAATAATTATTTTAAAAAAGTCCTCAAAAAAGTACCTAGCTGTATCACACACTTAGCCTAATCAGACCAAATTCCCACTTTGTTTTTACTTTGTTGAGTCTGATATCGTGTCAGCTGATTTCTGTTGGAGAGGGGGTTATTTTGCCCTTACCAATTAGTAGTCAACTCATCAGCCTCATTTTCCGTCCACACAGAAACTGTTGTATGGGTTGCTTGGAGCAGGTAACATTTTTTACGTTTTATGTTGATCAAAGAAATAAATTGATCTAAAACGTTTTATTTCTGTAAGTCAACTTTCAACAACCTCCACTACTGTATGCATCTCATCGACACCATTTTTGTGGCTCTGGCACAGGAAGATGACTTCATTGTTAATTTGCCTGCAAAGCTCAGATTGGCTTGGATGTTTTTTTAACCAGGGGCTCAACGGTCAATGAGCACCAGACTTATTTTAATTGCTGAACAAATCAGGGATGCCTGGACCCAGTCTAACACAAAGATTATGGTGAAATGTTTTTTATTATCCATGTTTCCTGCTCCAGACAAGCTGGACTTTAAGCGGAGGAGGACAGAGCGCATTCGCAGAGAGAGGATCGACTCTTCTTTAACCAATGACATGGAGAACAGGAGAAGATCCCGGGCCAACAGCCAATCAGATCCCATCCGGAGAGGACGGGGCAGACCAAAAACAGTGGGGCTGAAGAAACAGGAAGAGGAGAAAGGTAAAAGAAGTGATAATTTACAGTTTCATATTACATGTCTACATTTAATTGAATGGGGGGGGGGGGGGTCTGTGTCCGACCATTTCTTTCTTTCTTTCTAAAACAGACAATGATCCATGTGAACAACTGAGTGCAATACTAATGCCTTCCAGAAGAGACAGTTTGAAAATGTGCGCCGTTATCCCCATAATTAAACAATAGTGTGTCTCCCCCTCTCTGTGACTGCTGGCTTTTCACACCGCCTTCAGTGTGCACGTTCAGAACGACTATAAACACATTTAATAAACAAGACATACAAATTAGTTCTGAACGAGTATATCCAGGTTCTTCTGTGTCTGACAAACGCCACTGCACGGTGCCGACCAATGACAACTCCTGGTACTTTCCACTCTTGACAATCCAATTCAATTCAGTTTTATTTATATAGCTTTATGTGGGAGTTAAAGGACATATCCTGATCAAAGATAACTCCAAGATTCCTTACGGTGTCGCTGGAGGCCAGGGCAATGCCATCTAGAGAAACTATATCTTTAGATAATGTGTTTCGAAGGTGTTCGGGGCCAAGTACAATAACTTCAGTTTTGTCTGAGTTTAACATCAGAAAATTGCAGGTCATCCAGGTTTTTATGTCCTTCAGGCATGCTTGAAGTTTAGCTAATTGATTAGTTTCATCTGGCTTGATCGATAAATATAATTGGGTATCATCTGCATAACAATGAAAATTTATGGAGTGCTTCCTAATAATATTGCCCAAAGGAAGCATATACAAGGGGGGGAGCGGGAGAGAGAGAGCAGGAGGAAAGAGAACATACAGCAGCACAATAGTTTCACACAGAGATGCAACGCAATGGTTGCGGTAATGGTATGGATGTTAACACCAACAGAAACAACACTAAGAGCAACATTATAGCAGCAATACTAATAATAATAGCAACAGCAACTGCAGCAGTGGGTGTAGAGCAGGAGCACGGGGGCAGCAGGTGGCCTGCAACCATAGATCCAGACTCTACAGCTCCGGAGGCAGAAACACCTGCAGAAAGCAACAGAAGGAGAGAGAAAGAGGAGAGAAAGCGCACAACTACGGGAAGAAGTTGAATTAGTAACAAGCATTGATGGGATATGAGGGCGTACAGATGGAGAGGAAGAGGAGGAGAGAGGAGCTCAGTGCATCATAGGAAGTCCCCCGGCAGTCTAGGTCACCTGAGTCAGCCCTACTATAAGCTTTATCAAAGAGGAAAGTCTTAAGCCTACTCTTAAATGTGAGGAGGGTGTCTGCCTCCTGTACACAAACTGGGAGCTGGTTCCACAGGAGAGGAGCTTGATAGCTGAAGGCTCTGGCTCCCATTCTACTTTTAGAGACTCTAGGAACCACAAGGAACCCTGCATTCTGGGAGCGCAGCGCTCTAGTGGGGTAATAGGGTACTATGAGCTCTATAAGAATCCACTGGCTTGTAGTACGCTTGGTCCCCCATTTTATATTTCTCATCTGTGTGACATAGTTATCGCAGTGCGCTCTGTATTCTTTCTGAACATTCTGCCTTTTTAAAGCTTGAGCGCAGGACTTTTACATATAAATGACCGTCTGTTACATTCAAGCCATTGCCAGACGAGTTCACACAATGCTGGTAAATCTCCAGGTAAATCTCTCTGTATTTCGCAGTATTCCAGAGTTTTTAAATCTGGTATGTGTGGCGACATTCCCACGCTGGCACACCGGTAGTAAAACTAGAGCCATGTAGAGAGAGTCGTGTCAACAGAAGTTCAAAATGCCTGATGGTCAAGTGATTCACGTAGACTTCAGATAGTTCTCTCTACATGGCTCTGGTTTGCCAGAGTTGTGGAGGGCAACTGTAGCAAGGGAGTAGGCTACAGCACCTGGGAGTATGGCGGAAAAACCTAAGAAGTGTCCAAGATAAGTTTCTGATGCTCTAGATAAACAAGAAACTTGCCGTTCAGAGGAAGGATTACAGTCAAAAAAGTAAGCGATAGATGGTGAGGACAAACACGAATAACAATTGGTGTAGCTTTTACTCATTGGACAGCGCTGAAGGGACTGAGGGCAGACACGTTACTTCTCTTGGACAGATTGGTGTTTGTAAAATATTTGGAGTAGGCTATGTAGCTACTCTACCTATATATTGGATTATTGTCTTTGAACTGCGGAAATTTAAGCAAGCTCCCCTGTAGGCATACGTCTTGAGCATGCATCAACAGTGTTTGTGTAATTACTCTAATTGCCAGACGGAGGAGACAAAAGTTCTGCACTCCAGCTTTAAAAGCCTTTCTCAATGCATGTAAAGGACAAATTTGTATTGCCATCCATTAGGGCCGTCACGGTGAAGGAATTTCCCCTGCAGTGATTTAGGGTGGCTCAACAATGCGGTATGCGGTATTAGCACCATTTTTTTTGCTAATTACTTCATTTATCCTGCTATAGAAATAAGCTTTATTGTTAGGTTAGGCTATAACCGATCTGTGTAGTATTAGGGCTGTATCACAGCTGTCTTGATAGGAAAACAGAGAGAGTGTAAATAGACAGACCTTATGGGCGTGTTGTTAAATCACATCATTATTTTTCTCCCGCAGGATCTTTTTCTCTCCGTCTCTTTTGCACTGCAGTTCAACGCTGTAATCTGGGTAGAAAGAGATCTTCTTGTTGTCCAGATGTATGTCGCCTTTCTCCTGTGCCATCCCCTGAGGTTGGCTTGTCAATAGTGCAATATTGCGGTTATCATGACAGCCCTACCACCCATTCACTTTTTGTTTTTCCTATCATGTCGTGTGTGTGACAGTATTTGAGAAGTTCTTTCGGCCGTAACTACCTGGTTTGTTGCTTCCTGTTTGGTGCTGGGGAGAGCACACCTTTCCGACAATATTAAACGCGTTTAATTTTATCGGAACGTCAAGATGAGAAAAAGACTGACCTAATACAGCTTGGACTAAAGCTGGGGGTTTATCACTTAGCACAGATGGAAAGTTGGGATTCTGTCCAAACACCAACTAATGAGGACTGTAGCCATGGACATTTTGCATGGTGTTCTTTGCCATAAGAGCCCAATCCAGTGCAGTGTGCCAGTTACAACCGTTAGTTGTCTTCACTTTCAACATGATCTCAGTAAGTGTTTGGTTGTGTCGCACCAGGAGTCTGTTGCTCCCAAGGGCTGTGTGCAGCTGTTTTTTTATTTCTGTGTTGAAGTTTTCTGTCCATAACTCTCACGGCGGCGAAAAGTTAAAATAGAATAAACTTTTGGAGAAACGCAACCAACGTCACGCTGCGGCAGCCAATCACGCCGGCGATCAGACGGCAGATGCCCAGGTGGAGAACTTTGTTTACCATGTAGCATTGTAGCATATGGCCTTAGGCTGCTGATTTTTGCAGGAATCTTCACTTTCTGGTGGAATAGACCACTTTTCCCTCTCCAAATCTAAAGGGTCTACAGCTGTGTTTCTTTTTTCCTCAAATACTTAATCTTGTTCTGGCTTAGTCATGCTTAGCCATTCCTGTCCGCACACAGTCTGCATACATGCAGTGTCTAAACCGAAGCATTCTGTCATAAACTCGCGACTTGTTTGTGTACAAAGAAATGTTGCACTCCTCTACATCATCTGTTTTACTATCTTCAGTTAGCTTGACATGCTCCCCTCAATGTGGACAGTCTTTTTCCCAGTGGAATGTTCTTTGACAAACTGCACACTTTGATCGGCAAACGTACCTGTCTCTGGGATTTGTGCCAGGCAGTGGTAGTGGTGTCTTTTGTGGATAATTTTGTGGCCATGACTTGCTTCTATGTCATCTCTTCTCCATTATATATACAGTTTCCTGCTTAAATCCCATGATTGAAGTGAACACTTGACCTCCAAAAATCCTCTTCAATGCAACTTCATGAACGCAAAAGTCAGATCTGTGCATGCTGTCAGAGCTAGCTGTCGTCTTTAATACCCAAGCATGCAGTATCCAGCAGTTTAAAAGCTAAAACTGCATCAAGAAGTTCCATCTTGCACTTGCGCATCTGAGAGTGCAACTGCTTTATTGGCAACAGCCATGTTCACAGCACGCTTCATGCACAAAGACAATAACAAAAAAGCTCAGTTTCTTCACAATAAAAGCCCCCCCAACAGCAACTGCATTAGAAGGGCTTAGCTGTGTATGAAGCTGACGAAGTGTGTTTGTAGCAGAACATCTGGGGCTGTTTACAAAATGTCTTAGTAATTATAAGTTAATAGTTAATAATAATAGTTCAGCAGCACTATTAGACTCCTACAAACAGTGGGCATGTCAGAACAAAAACTTAACGAGTTTTTAAATTGGGAGTAATTCGCAAAGCATTTTCACAAACAAATCAGATCCTAAAGGTGCTTTCAGACAGCGAGCGGTCAGTCCATTGTTTTCAATGTAAACACAACAGCAACTGTGCCACCGAGGACAGTGGTAGTAGCAAGGAGAGAGAGGCCAGACGCGGACATGCATGGCTATTTGCTACTGCCATTGGAGTCAATGGTGATTCAACTATTACAACTTACTCTCTGTGTGACCATGGCAACCACAGAAACCACACTGAGGGAAAGATATATGTATGCATGTATGGCTTGCATGTATGACTTGTATGTATGTATGTATGTATGTATGTATGGCTTGCATATATGTATGAGCTGCTCTTCTTGTCAATTCAGCGTCAATATAATCCATAAAGATAAACTGTACTTCCGTACAAACTTTACATTTTGGATTTTGTCGCCTCAACTCGCTACCAGCCTCAGTTGGTTAGCTGCGCTATTTTAGTGGGAGAAGACTGACTTTCTCACTAAAATAAGTGCTGGTTGGTTGATCAGATACACACCGAATAAAAGACTGACTCATAAAACTTTTAAGCACACCTTTTTGACAATATTAAACACGTTTGATTTTATCGGAACGTCAAATTGAGAAAAAGACTGACCTAATACAGCTCGGACTGAGTTTTATGATCACCTTACAGATGATTGATTGTGGAATGTTTTTGTTTTCTTTTGCGATTTCTTTTACATTTTTTAATTAATTAATTGTTTTTGTTTTTTTTTACCGTGGCCAAAGAAGCTAACAAACTTGGATGGCTGTCATAGCTTTGACATTCAACAAGCTATCTAAGCTCTACCTACCTGTTTCTGTGCTTCAGCATCATCATGTCTCGCCTTCTTGCTGGGCAGTTCAAAATTCGTTGAAAATGTTGACGTTTCATTTTTGGCCTGCACTAACAGAGTCAGAGTGACTGACATTGGTCTTGACTTGTCCAAGTGCGGCACAATGATTAAACAACAACCAGACAGATATGTCAACTTACGTAGTTCTCTGGCTGTTAGAGACTAGGTAAGGACGGAAAATTGAATTTTTAATTCATTTACATATGAAGTGGCCAGTTATAACTATTTTTTATCCAAACTAGCTCAAATATTGATGGGGTGTTGCTCCGCTTGCTCCATTGCTCAGGCACATATGTATATATATTTTCTTTGAGCATATAGATGCTTTCACTCAACACACAAGGGCGCTTGCCACTTGCTGTCTGAAAGCACCTTAAATCTCTGGATCTCCGGATGCTCATATAGGTACCTCCTGAAAAGGATCAACTTCATAGTATGTAATTTAGCACATCTAGTTTCAGCTGGTGTGTAGGTGCGCAGGCATGGTAGTATGATACCTGGATTCATTTGAGCCACCTCTGTGATATTGAATACTCCACATCAGGGGTTTTCAAAGTCACTGTGGGGGCCCCCCTTTATATTAGCTAGCAGGCACTTCTTCACAGATCACTCTCTGATGCCGCAGTGACTCACATGAGCCAGTCTAAAAAAAACCCAGCTTGAGGTATGGTTTATCATATTTCGTCATTTTGGTTTACTGGCTGCAATGCTCTTGGTATTGAAAATCGCTTTATTTGGCTACTTTAAGTACCTTAATTGTTGGTAAGCAGGCCAAATCATGGGCCAAACTACTTCCTGTTGTTTAAGAACACCAGCATGCACCTGTCCCTTTCACCTCTCAGTGTCTTTAATTTTTGATTTATTTGCATGACCATAGTTAATATTGTATTGCCAACATGGATTTTCTGTGATTGATTGTGTTTTATTGTGTTCACAGAGAAACAAGAGAAAGAAGTGGATATTTATGCCAGTCTTTCTGATGAAAAGGCCTTTGTGTTTTCTGTGGCCTTGGCTGAGATCAACCGTAAAATCCTGGGCCAAAGACTCATCTTATAGATTAAAGCCTGAATAACTGAGAAACCCAGCACAGAAAAACTATCAAATAGCAAAAGGATGACCAAAGAGGGCAGAACTGGCTGGAGCTGAACTTTGACCTGGGCGTGTTTCATTTGGATGATGGGACGAGATTCAGAAGTATTGAAGCTTCAGACTGAAGTAGAGGGTGTTGTCATTGAAAGAAATCACAGCTCTTCAGCACCTTCAATTATACACCCACCACAGATATGCAAACATATGTTTCTGGACTAAAAGCATGAGTATGGTTTGTGTGTTGTAATGATATACATTGTTGTTGATAGAACCAGGGGCAAAGAGGCATTGATGACATTTCCCACCTGTTCTGTGGATAGTAGGTATGGGATGATTTGAAAAATTCATGTCACGATTATCCTGGCCAAGATAATTGCGATTCACAGTATTATCCCGCTAATCTTCTAAATAAACTTAAAACTCTTAAAATGGCACTAAAACATACTGGAATCACTTTACCTTACATTTAGTTAAGAAACATATTTTTATTACATCACAGATAGGACACACCTTTTTTTTTAGTGAACATTGTTTTAATTTTCACAAAAAATAATCTTAAGTAATGTAATCATAAATCATAAAGTCCCCCTGCATAAATAAAGGATCAATAAAAAAAATAGCAACATTGTGAGAGTCTGTTCTTTCTTACATGATAATTCCTGTATTTTGTTATATTGGGCTCTATTTTTTTCTCTACTATGATGTCAAATGGTACAGACAACAATTTCATCAATTGCATCAGTATATATAATTTACCCCTGACTTCAGAAATACAGGAATTATCCTTTAACAAAAATGAAGTCCAACTGACATTGTGGCATAAAGTCAAACTGTGCTACTTTGGAACCGTTTTAGTAAAACAACACTGTCGCACTTTTCTGTCATCAAACAGTACTGCTAACCTTGTGGCCTGGAGAGTGATATGTGTCAAAACCATGGTCCTTTTCAAGATAGATTGAAGTGCAAAAACATCAGCATGCACTTCTTCTGGCTTTAGTTGTGCTCGTTGAGGCGTGAGAATGTGCCCTTTGGCACTAAGCACTCGGAAGGAATACTAGTTGCAGGTATGCATAGAAGCCTGTATGCAACCCTGGAAAGGTGAGGCATTTCTCCTGTATGACCACTCCACCACAGCAATGGGTCCTCATCGGCTTCAATAGATGGAAAAGACGTATATATCTTCACCTCTGCACCCACCTGTCATGACACACACATACACAACCAACAACAGTAATAACATTAAAGAGGTACTGCACACTTAAACGTGTTTTGTGAGCTGTAATTTAAATATGACTGTACTGTGATGAAACGCATCAATGCGGGTGTTAATATTGACATCAAATTTATAAAAATTGCAGAAGTTGAGGGTGTAGTTACACTTTATTCTCTGTTTTTTGTTCATGTTATATTCATATATTTTAGTAAACACTGCAGTTGACAAAATAACTCCTCCCTCTTCCCCCAGGGATAAATAATCTAAATCTGATCATTTCATCTCACCTGTTCTTCTGGGGTACTATCTTCTTCTTCAGCTCTGCTACTTTGTTGTGGTGATCTTCTTCAGCAACCCAGCCAGGCAATTACTTGTTGCTTTGTCATTGTTAAGTGACCTATAAGTAATGACATAGACACAAACATGGAGCACTTCATTGATGCGTCCCTGAGTAAGACGAGCATTACCAGCTCCAACGCTGGGAAAGACGATGCATTTCCTTATAACAATTAAAAACACTATCATTAATTACTGCTACATACAGTACATGTAGATAGGTTTATGGACTATGTCAGGTTGGCTTATTTAAGAATGAAATTCACCTTGCTTGGAACATGGATGAAACTAAGTAACAAAAAACTGCGGCTAACTCTGTGTCCAGCTTTCCTTGAATGATACAGGAAGTCAGACAAATATTTATGAGATTGTGAAATACCTTTTTTTTATTGTATTTTATCAATCTGTCCAGTTCAGTCAGTAATTATTGTTGGTTAATTGATGTTCTCTTTGATGGGCCATAGCAGAATCCTATATATCATTGTATATTGCAATAATACCATAATATACATATATTATAACAGCATTTACTCATGTTTATTATTTTGCATATAAGTTTCATGTCAATACACTAGCCACCCAAAATATGGCAAACTGTTGGGGCCCAAACATCCAAATCAAAACATCCCACTTGTTACCAGGGGGTTTCTATTACATCACAATAATAATACCAATTTAACTAAGGTTCCATTATTGAATACTTTACACAAAGTATCTGGACTGTTAAGAATGAATTGGTTTGGATTCTCGGACTCATAAAAGTTCTCATCAGTGAAACATCATTTATTGTTGTTAACAGAATGAACCTTCATATTTCAAAGTAAGACTAACAGTTGAATATTTTATAATTAAACAGAAAATGTTCATGTTGAACAAACATCTGAGCCAATAAGCTCTTGGAAAAAACAGGAAGAATTCTAACTGCTGTGCTTTGTGTGGTTATAACTGCTGATCTACTGTATTCTGCGTAAGCTTGGCTCATCTCAAACAAGCCTATTGAAGTTTTTACATGAAGGGATTTGACATATTTGTAGTTTACAAATTGTTTAGTGGCCAAAGGGTATATTTCTTAGAAGAGACAACCAACTATTCCTGTAAAACAGGCTTAGTTACAGAAAATTCCGTTGCACAAAGCAGTTTCAAATAAACTTGTGCTAAATTACAATGAAACTTACAGACAGACTAGCTTTTAGGTTTATTTGCAACTCAGGGAGGGGTGCTGGCTTGTACCCTTTTCTGTGGGTTAAATCCTGCTTGGGACATGGGGTACTACGATGCTGCAGAGGAAGAAAAAGTGACAAAACAGCCCAACCTTCCACGAAAGGAAGCTGGATGCATTTTTGATTTTAAAATCCAGAATTAAAATTTTGAGCCTGACCTGACTCATAAAATAGTAATAGACAAAGATGAAGTATTTTTTGAGAAAGAAGTAGAACACAGATGTCCAGTACCAGCAAACAGTCAGGCCAACAAACACACACTGCATCAATTCTTAAGCTGTCCAGCCAACTGTGAATGGGTTCAAAAAAATATCTCAATATATAGCCTATTTCATTTCAAAAGAGTTGTGATTAACAGTTTAGCCCAGATTAAGCCTCTGCAACAGGAAACCTGTTCACATCTAGTCCCTGAATATATCACACAGGCCAGAAACTGTGAGTTGAACTGAGTGTTATGATGATTCCAATCTTTCCAGGGCCATGTTGCAAAAACAAAAACGCTTTTAATCATCTAATTTTAAGCAGTTTCTATAGAAAATTGACTTGATTGTTTTTTGGACAAACGGATTTGTTTTTTTTTTTCATCGTTTAAGATTCTCACTTTATGAAGGCTGAAGTTGTGCACAAAACATAACCTCCATGTAAGAACTGCATTCTTACCATATAAATTCTGTCTACCCAATAAGTTAGATTGATACATTTTAAAGTTGGCTTCATGCACCCTACAGTTTTTCTGTCAATTTATTGATGTCATTGTCACTGTCATCTGTTGTTTTTGTAACAATGAACCCAAACTACTCTCTTTAGTTGTATTTTGGTCAGAAAAATACAACCACAAGTCAGTGGTTAGCACTTTCTGGCTAGGGCCTTCCTTTGAGTTTTTTCTCAGTTTCATGTCCTTTCATTCTGGCAATCAGAGCCTCAAGTGCAGTGTGGCTGGAGTCCATCTCTACAGAGTCTTCTCACAGGGTTACCGGATGAACCCTTTGTCTTGAGAACAGATGAAATGTAGGAAGGTAACAGAAGGTCATAGCACCACAGATGGGAGGGCTGAGCCAAGGTATAAAGGGCTTCAACAGCTTCTTATCTGTGTGCCTATTACAAACTAACTGACAACACTGTCAGAGATTCTTGTCTCATTCCTCGTTGAGAGTGGGATTATTATAAAATTGCCACGACATTAACATCCCCTGCGATTTTAAGAAGCAAGTCGTGGATGTTGCCGTAATTCAGGAATAATGCATAAGTAGCCTGGGCATGGGCGCGCCACCTTGTGTCAGATAATGACTTCAGAGTCTGAATTCTCCTGTTTGCATACGCTTCGAGGCCTGATGCGAAAATCTGCCACCGCAAAGTGGAGTTTGAGCAGAAGTTGAATACATTTTGAAATAAATAAATAAACGTGAAAAAAAAAACGTGAAAAAGGTTCAATAAAAGTTCAATTTACTCCAACTAAATTCAGAGTTTGCGCAGTACAAGGCACCCATTCAGCCAGTGGACTGATGTATAGTCCTGACATGTTGCTGGTGTTGTCATAGCACTGTCCATGGCAGCTGTCGATGTTAATTCCCAACTCGCGCAGAACAGAGAAAATAGCATTGTGTGACTGTTCAAGAATTTCACGAAGCGTTCCTGTATAGATCCTGCTGGGGACACATAGTACATAATAAATGTGAGCTGGTCTGTGTGTGATATGTCTGGAGTTTACAACCTAGTTTCCAACTAATGGAAAAATACTTGACTATTTGAATGTTATTTATAATTTCTGACAGAACTTGTTCCCCCATTTACTGAACAAACTCATCACAAATTGTTGTGGAGAGATGTTGTGTCCCCTTGCCTGCATTCCCAAAACGTGCAATGTGTTCTCTCAAGAATGGTTCAAACTGACTGATCAGTTAACAGCACTCCAAATAATTGCCATTATTGGGCGAGCGAAATGTGTGTGTGTGTCCCCTCTAAAGGCAAAACATTTCACAGTGGCTAAGACCCTTTGTAGCACCTCGGTCCAATGCTGGCACTCAGTCTCAAACTGTTGACGCAGTCCAAAATCAATTTGTCCCTTCTCCGTGGTTCTGTTGATCCACACCAGCATACTCTTGCATTCTCCTGCGTGCTTCCAATCATTAAAACCACAACCGGCAAACTTGGAAGTATTCTCACTGTTACCAAACAACCGGCAGACAAAGTAAAACACACATTCTTTTGACGGTGAGTAGAGAACCCAATTGCGGGGTACAGATTCACCATTGACAAGTTTTCAGGGAAATAAACTTTTTGAAATGCTTCTGTTTTGATGCTTATTGTTGTTCAGATGCTGAAAAGTCAGCTCCCCGATTCTGGCACTGGATCGGTCCTTTCCTAATCCAATAGTCCACTGCATCCTTGTTGATTCCCCCCCAGTATCCTGGGTCTGTGCTAGTGTATGCAGGTGCAGGGCCTGTGGCTGGTATTTCTGGGGCTAGGGCAGCTTGCAGCTGCAGGTTGGTTTCAGTGTCAGTGGCTGTTAATGTCCCAGGGCTGGGTTCTTCTACAGCTGATTCTGACGCTCCAGTGTTATCTAGTGGAAGTTGACAAAAGCAACACCTTAAAATTAGTATAAACAGGCTAAATTAAAACTCTCTTATCTAATGCTTGCCAGCTAGGCAGGGACATTTATAGATAACATTAATTAGCCTAGCACTATCTAATGTTAACTAGCTTAGCTGACGATGTTAAAGCTCAAATTCATAACTAATGTTATCTGGAATTGCACTGCGCATGATTGGTTTGGGCCTGTCCTGAATCCTGTTATTTAACCTAGCTAGCCTACTAGATACCTAACCTGTGGAACCAGGTGGTAATTCCACTGGTGTCACCTGCTGGCTCTGCTACTAGTACCGCTGCTGGAGGGTTTTCGGTCGTCTCGACCTCGGGGCTTGCAGCTTTGAAATATCCTGTCAGCTTGTGGACTTTTGTTAATAGCTGTGACTCCTGCTTCAATTTTTCTTTTGGATTTTTGCGTTTTTGAGCTCCACTTTCACATTTCTTTCTAGACATTTTTACAAGTAAATTTCCACTCAAGTCAGGAAACTGCCATGCATACAGTATAACAGCTGAAAAACAGCAACTCATTCATTGGACAATAAAGACAGGCATGTCATACCAGTCACAACCCTTTCTTTATTTTTTCAAGATATTACACACACACACACACCAGTCGGGACTTTTTTCGCCAAGCCTCGTGGGCTCTTTCATGTGGTCAGGCCCGTAAGACCGTGCATTTAAACGGCGGTGCAGTGTGCCAGTGCTTCTCCACTTCGAGGATCAACTTTGTTTCTCTCCCTCTTGCCCTCTTTCGCTCTCTCGCGCGCTCTGTCTGCTTGTGTGTGTGTGTGTGTGTGTGTGTGTGTCTGCTCGTCTTGAGGTAAGTTTAGGGCTGCCAGGAATTAGTTTATAGAATCGGTAGCTTCAGATTTGGACTGAGACATATGTAACTGTTCATAATATAATCTGATTCTGTTTATGTCTGTTCGAACTTAATGTAGTTAGCCACTTGGACATTTTATAGACAAATTAGACTGACTGGAGGTACAACCATGCAATAAAATTTTTCTCTCTCTCTCTCTCTCTCTCCTCCTCTCTGTCGCTTTCTCTCTCCCCCTCTCTCTCCCTTTCTCGCTCGCCCTCTCTCTCGCTCGCTGCTTGTGTGTGTGTCTGCTCGTCTCTCTCACTCTCTGTTTAGGCACAACTGACAAATATGTGGAATAAGTACTCATTTAAAAAACAGGAAAATCAAAAGGGTTGGCAAGCAGGGTGCATATTCTATCATTTATCAGCATCAGATCATTTATATGATGTACTGCATAATACATCATTTATATCCTTTATAATGTGTTTTCGTGCCAGATTCGCTCGCGGCGGGCGGAGAAAATAGAACAGACGCCGAAACGATCGCTGCAGAGCGCGAGTCGGCCGCAGAGCTCCGCTGCGCGGCACCTCCTGTGTGAACATCCCAATTAATTAACATGGGCGCCGAATGGAAGCGGGCAGTAATTCGGGGCGCTTCGCGG
The DNA here is from genome assembly GCA_008360985.2 of Macquaria ambigua. Classification (NCBI taxonomy): domain Eukaryota; kingdom Metazoa; phylum Chordata; class Actinopteri; order Centrarchiformes; family Percichthyidae; genus Macquaria; species Macquaria ambigua. Next base: position 3,341 of record VMKM01001978.1, on the reverse strand, counting down.
CGCGTCCGCCTCATATGTGAACCCAGCGTTAGGGTTCAGTGTCTTGCCCAAGAACACTTCAACATGTGGACAGGAGGAGCCAGGGATCGGACCGCCAACCCCGGGAATAATGGACGAACCGCTCTACCTCCTGAGCCATAGCCTCTAATGACATTTTCATTTTGAAGATCACTTAATTACTCATCTGAGGGTTTTGCATCATATCTTGACAGAATTTTGTTTACTTTCAATTCTAATGTCCTTTACTCAAGTAGGTCCTTTTTTTGCTTAGAGGCATATGTAATTACATTCACACATTAGGGGTGCAGGAATTCACATTAAAAGGATTACTGAGCATGAGAGAGAGAGCACAGGTCAGGGTACTGTTAGCTTTCTTTTTTTTATAGGATATGATGAATAAGCAGGGATAGGGTGCTAGGGTAGCTGACATGGATAGGGATTTTATAGTAGGACTAGGTTGTAAAGCATGGAGGATAAAATGTAGTTTAGGGGGTGTGTGTGTGAAAGGTTTTCTGTTTGTCTTTTGTTTTGTTTGAAGGGAATTCGATTCCAGCTCGAGTCCATTATCTGTTCCACAATCCGGAGCAGAAGGTGGCGGTAATGCAACAATAAGCTTGATGTCAACCTCCGTAAAAGAAGAAGAAGAAGTGTTGAAAAAAACTTTTATTAAAAGAGTGCTGTGATATAAAATAGCAAATGATAATCAATGTACTCAGTATGTCATCATCTGTATCCACTTCAAATGTGAGGCCTGCATGAATGTAGGAGAGTATGTGTGTGCAGCATGCAGGCTCAGTAGAAAGATTTACTGCTTTGTGTGTGTTCAGCCTGTAGTGGTAGTTGGTGTGTCTAGCTGGCATCAGAAGAGATTGTGGTAGTGCACAATAGCATGCAAGTACTCTGTCTTCAGTTCAGCTCCGGGGCTAACTCGGGTTTATCTCTGTTAAAGAATAAACTCTATTGCATCAAACTCTGATTATCTCCAGTGTCTTCTTTTGAACCTGATTGAGACTTCAGCAGCAGAACAACTGAGCAGAAGACTAAGTGTTGGTGAAGTGGCCCAGACCTGGACTTTTTTTTTTTCCTCCAACAGAAGCTATCACGAAAGGCCTTCGAGGCAGCCTTGCCACGACAAGCCATATCAGGTAGCAGGGAGAAGGACCCAAAATGCAGACAGGAGCAGTCCAAGGATTTATTTAGGGGATACATCAACAACATCAGTAATCCAAATCCAAACGCAGACAATGACGCCACAGAGAACAAAGGGAGAGGACCGGTATATATAGGGGAGGAGACAATGAGGGAAACAGACACAGGTGAGTAACAAGACACAGGTGCAAACAATCAAAAAAGGCAGGAAAAGAACAAAGACAGGAAATAAACAGCACACAAGGAAACAAGAACAGTAATTTCAAAGTAAAACAGGAAACAAAACACACAAGTCCACACTAAAGTCCTTGGAATCATGACAAGAAGCCACATCTTTTGTCAGACCTGGAAGGAGAACTCAGCAGCCAGGTGATTCAAAGGCAAAGAGAAATAAATTAATATAACTTAATTAAACCAACTAGCAATATGACAAAATAATGTAAATATGCACACTTCATCTAGAAAACAGTGCATTGTCAAAGGTGCTAATAAACAAATTCTAAACCAAACAAACTGATCGTGTTTTATGTAATTTGAAGTGACTGCAAATGAAAGTAACTGAACATATGGTAACGATGTGGATGAGTGTGAAACCTTAAACCTTCAATTGTGTGGCAGTGGCCACGGCCACCCATATTAAGCTTGGCATTGAAACGACTCATTAAAATGAACTATCCCCCAGCAAAGTAAAAACAGGGGCATGGTTGGATGATGCTGCCAATGTCACATCTATTAATGTTTTGGATAGAAGATTTGGGGGTGAAAAAGTAATCAATCCTGCTACTGGTTCTATGAGCATTAGGAAAAAGGTATATGCCCTATCTGTTGAATGCAGCACTCTCCAGCTGTCCACTAGATCCTTCTCCTCACAGGCATCTTTTAAATTTCATGCTCTACAGTTCCTGGTAGCTACTTTATATTTATTGCTCAAATTAGAGGATTTATCAAGTTTGGGATTAAAATAACAATTGAAATTTCTACTAATATTTTACTTAAAGAAATAAAATGATCTGATTCAGCTACTTTATATTTATTGCTCAAATTAGAGGATTTATCAAGTTTGGGATTAAAATAACAATTGAAATTTCTACTAATATTTTACTTAAAGAAATAAAATGATCTGATTCAGCTACTTTATATTTATTGCTCAAATTAGAGGATTTATCAAGTTTGGGATTAAAATAACAATTGAAATTTCTACTAATATTTTACTTAAAGAAATAAAATGATCTGATTCAGCTACTTTATATTTATTGCTCAAATTAGAGGATTTATCAAGTTTGGGATTAAAATAACAATTGAAATTTCTACTAATATTTTACTTAAAGAAATAAAATGATCTGATTCAGCTACTTTATATTTATTGCTCAAATTAGAGGATTTATCAAGTTTGGGATTAAAATAACAATTGAAATTTCTACTAATATTTTACTTAAAGAAATAAAATGATCTGATTCAGCTACTTTATATTTATTGCTCAAATTAGAGGATTTATCAAGTTTGGGATTAAAATAACAATTGAAATTTCTACTAATATTTTACTTAAAGAAATAAAATGATCTGATTCAGCTACTTTATATTTATTGCTCAAATTAGAGGATTTATCAAGTTTGGGATTAAAATAACAATTGAAATTTCTACTAATATTTTACTTAAAGAAATAAAATGATCTGATTCAGTAGGGGATAATATATAATTACAGCCTTGCCACAAAGTACACCCTCAAGAATGACAAATCGCCCTACTTAATCTGAATAAAGATGCTGCAGGAAATCAACGCAAGGTACACTCTCACCTATCCAGTCATTTTTCGCTTTACATGAAAGAAAAAAACAAGTTCTTTACTAACAACTCAGAAGCTGAGAAATTCATTAAGGAACAGTGCAGGGAATAGACAAGATGTGATCGCAATAACAGGTGGAAATGCTTTTGCAGGTATGACAGGGTAGGGAGAGGGAGCAGGACAGTGGGTATTTGAGCCAGGTCTATGAGCTGAACATGGAGATCAAGTACAGCAACTTCTCTGTAGAGATTGATTACCATATATATTAATTAATTTAAACTGGTGTTGATGGAAAATGTTATCAAGTCATTGGCCTACAGTTTCCCTACAAGGCCCCAGAAGTTTGTGTTATGAAAAATGATTTCACTACCAACTGGTTTCCAACATCTTTTCAGGTTAAGCGGCTTAA